>JAHTLZ010000010.1:7594725-7624364 GCA_023846285.1 Phrynocephalus versicolor
ATTTATTTATTTATTTATTTATTTATTTATTTATTTATTTATTTATTTATTTATACAACTTATATGCCGCCTACTACTCAAAGGTCTTCCATGAGGTCTTCCAGATGTGGTTGGAACTTGTCATTCTTCCCCTCTTGCCCATTGGTTTAGCCTGATGTGAGTTGGAGGCCCAGCACCAGTAGGCAGATCCCCTGTTCTTCCTCTTCTGCCTTAGAAAGTACACGGAAAACGTAAAGACTAACACCCACCCACCCCGCCAGCGGTATCCTCTCAAACAGCTTCTCCCGGTAGTTGCTGCTCACGCCTGCCTTCCTCCCGCAGTGAGGGTCAAGGAGGACGATCTCTTGCCTCAACTGTTGGAAGAGTTCCCCCATCTGCACATCTCCCGCCCGACCATGAACAAGATGTGGCAGCAGCAACTTGCACAGATAGAACAGCTGAAATCTCCTCGTGATCGGAACGAACTGAAGCTTCAGAGTGAGGTGAATGGTCTTTCAAGGCTAATGTGGCCAACATGGTCCTTTTCAAGGTGGGAATGGAGCCCGGTCCTGGGGGGAGGGGGGGCAGGGAGATAACACTCGTGGAGGCTGGAGTGCTACGCACTTTCTTGGCAGAACTCATGTCTGAAGTTAAACACACGTCCAGTGTTGCTGCTTGATTTCCTTCTGCAGGCCTGTTAAGGCTGTAGCATAGATCTACAGCCATTTCCCCAAGCTGACATTGGGGTAGGTAAGGTGATTTCAGAGCAGCTTCTTGCACTCGGATCACATTGTGAAGTTGGAGACGGACGGAGATGGCGCCGGGGAGGGGGGAGAGCCGAAGAGGGAATTGGGGCACAGAACTCTCTCGTGGAGCCATGCGACAAAACGCTCACTCCCGTCGCGAGAAAGGGGCTCCAGTGGAATGACTTTCCTGTCCTTATAAAACTGGATCAGCTTTCAGTGTGGCCGAATTCGGACTCTGACCTCAAGGTTACTAGGTGGGCTGGGTGTGTCCAAAGAGAGCCAACGGGCCCGGATTAGACAGTGCCAAGACTTTCCTGAAATGTATTTACACACGAGGAAAATGGTCTGAAAAGCAATCCGTGTCCTTCTCTTTCAGTTATTAGAAACCCTGAAGAAGCACGACCTCTTGGTTGACCTCATCAAGAAAGAGCAGTCGCGTAACAAAAGGCTGGTAGGTTCAAGCAACAAGCTTCCGGTTGGTTTCTAAGCAGATATATTTATAAGCCATTTTTTTTTTCTGGAAGGCGCTTTTGTGGGCATTACACAGATGCGTCTACATATGTGTGTTTTATGGCAGAACATTAACATTTTAAGTATAGCACAGACATTATATTAACATATAATTCAGCCCACTTCACAGTGAGAGCTATAACTTGTGACTTGGCCAGATTGTGTTGGTTTGAATCTCCCAGCACATCTAACCATTGGTGGTGGTGCTGAGGGGTGTTGGGAATGCCACATAAAAGTTACTTGCGGAGCCCTAAGAAGAAGCAGCTGCATGACCAACAAACATGAATTGCAAGCTGTTCAAAACGACTTCTGCAGCAGGGGTAGTACTAGGAGGAGGTGTATCTAATTAGAGCTGACTCATGCAGCCCCCCTCATGGCCTGCTATTTTCCGTGAAGTTTTTCAGGCAGCCTTGAGCAGAGGTCCTCCCAAACGTAACCAATTGCTTGAGTAGCTGCTTGATCAATTAATCATCTGCTACCAAGTTGTTGCTGGCTGACAGCAATTCCACCCAGCGGCTGTCGTGTATCAAGTACTCAGAAGGTGTGTAACATTTCCTCCTCCTGAGGTTTGATTAAACCCTTGCTTTTTTCTGCCTTCTTTTGCCTCCAAACTTGGGGGAGTTTTAAGTCTTTCCCTAGAATATTTACAGGAACTGGTGCAAGCCAGACCTAGGGATGCTCATATTTCTCTCGGGGTGGGGGATAGGCCTCCATCCACACCCTATTGAGTCTGCAAGTTGGTTAGCTGGCTGGCTGATTTGCTGGCTTGTTCACCCACCTATCCACCCAACCTTTCTCCTTAACAAGGATCAAAGAGCTCTTACTTCATTAAAAGACAATATGTACAGCTAAAAACAATGAGTATACAGTAACTAAAAAGAGTCAAACAAATGCCACACTCTAAGATGGTAAGCAAAAGCAACCAAAAAAACAACAACCCCAAAGCAAAAAAGGCGATGAATTTAAGAACCCTCTTTAGGCAGGCAGTCATTGAGGGAAAGCTTGCCTGAATAGAAAGTCTTAGCCTGCTGGTGGGAGGACAGCAGACACGGGGCCAGCCTGGCCTCCTGTGGGAGGGAGTTCCAAAGTCTGGGGGGCAGCTTATCATGATACTGTCTTAAATGATGATGAAGGATGGCCCTCCTGGAGTGGTGGAGTGGAAGAGACGATGAGGGACACAGACTCACTGCCAAGAGGGCCTGCTGTGGCCTTGCTGGAATGAGCCCTTGCATCCGCTTTGCCCAACGCTTCGTTCTCTGGGCTGATCCAGGGCACCTTCAGGGGGAATCACTGGGTCTTCTCCTGCCAGTGGCAGCAGGACCGTTGGCTATGCTGTGGTTCACGTGGCTTTTGGGCGGCCACCTCATTCATGCAAGTGACAGAGCGGGAGACAGAAGGGTTAAACCTCTGAGGTCTTGCCTGCTGTTTGACTTCTGTTGTGACTAGGCTCTCCAGTGGTAAAAGCATGCTCTCAGCTTTTATGTTGCCGCTTGTTTCCTGACAATGGTGGCATCAGTTCCTTTCTCCTCAGGAAAACCAACTCGTTTTTTAAAATTATTTCTTGCTTTTAGCAAGAGTTTCAGCAGCGCATTCATCGGCAGAAATATACTCAGAATAAACTGAGGGAGCGACGACAGCAGATTGCCCGAGCCAAAAAATATTATCAGGATTACAGAGTCCAGTTGCGGGCCAAGATGATGAGGGCCAGGACACGGGAGGAACAGGTTGGTAGTGGGATCTCACACCAGCCATGCTGGGGGGCCCTCGCTCCGCTTCTCATTGATTGGGCTGAGGCCAGGGATGGGATAGAAATGGGCTCAGTCCACGCTAGTAAGGAAACCAACCTAACCAACATCTTACACAAAGATCTCCCCAATGATCAAGCCTGTCTGCTGAGCTAACGACACCTTCTAAATCTTCCCAGGAGTTGAGTCATGGCAACTGGATTTCTTTTCTTGTTTTTCACTACACACCCAAGTAGCTTGTTCACACTGAGTGGACTTGTTGCTAGATGGTACGGCATATAAATCTAATAAATAAATAAATATAGTGAAATGAAGAGTGAAATGTCGCCATGACTCAACTCCCAGATAACCTCACCTGGATGACTGAGAACCTCAACAGACTTCCAAATCTGTGTAGTGTTAAATCTGGCCATTAAAAAGCTTTCCCAGGGCAGCACCTCTGCTGCATCTGTTACAACACAAGAATTATTATCACATGAATTGCAAGCTGTTCAAAATATAGTTAAGTTCCAGTTCCATTGGCCCTAGTGTAAAACTCTCTCTCACTCTCTCTCTCTCACTCACTCTCACTCTCTCTCTCTCTCTCTGTGTGTGTGTGTGTGTGTGTGTGTGTGTGTGTGTGTGTGTCTAGGCATTGAGCCATCTTACTTTGTAACAAGCAGAGTGTACTGGAACCTGAAGAGTTCACACATTATCCTTCACATGAGTCTTTGTAGGACTGCAACGTACCCCGTTATAGATGTATGGCATGTTGCCCAGTCGGCAGATATTTATACACAGGCTAGCAGAGGTTGGGCAGGCAAGGTCCTTGGTGGTGGGTGAAATGATGAATGACGATCTCAAATTGAGCAGTTTTGGTTTCGTTTTAAAGCGGGACTGTCCTTACGCTTGTGGATGTTTTTATCTGACAGATATTTAAAAAATTGTTTGAGGAAGGATTGGAAATCCAGAAGCAAAGATTGCATGAGCTAAGAGCATATGCCAAAGAAAAGCGTGTTGAGCAAAGGCGGCAACATCAGGATGAACTAGAATCCATGGAGAACTATTATAAGGACCAGGTAGGATCCTCTCCCCTCCCCCCGGCTTTCCCATCACCTCAAGGTACAGGTGGATCTATCCATGTAACATTACTTGCTTTCTGCCCCCACCATTTATTTATTTATTTAAAGCTACAATATAAAACCAAAATAACATAAACACAAAACAGAGCGATCATCCTTATAAAAACCTACCTAACCCACCTCCCACTCAAGACAATCTGTGTTAAAATCCTTAAGATATCTATATTCCTATTTCTCTCCTGAAATACACTGAATTTTCTCCCAGTGTGTATCCTTTTTCTTGTTGAAATACCTGTACCAATAATTTATCTGCTATTAAATTAAAATCATTACTTTTTTCCAGTCCCTTCCTAATTTTAGTTTCAGAAGTTAATCATTAAGAGCCATATTCCATAACTCCTATATAATTCCTCCAATGTTATTTGATTGTTGGATTTCCATTTCTTTAGCAAGAATTATCCTTGCCATGGTTACCATCATTGTGAACTCCACTTCCTCTTTCTTCGATTGTTTATTCAGAACCATATTCAACAATACTGCCTTGGGGGGATATTTGAACCCTTTCCCCTACTATTTCTTGAATTTCCTTGAAAATCAATGTCCATTCCCTTTCTTATTTCACACAACCACCACATACGCAAATATGCCCCTTTTTCTTTTTTACACCTCCAGCATACTGGGGATATTTCTTTATTTAGTATACTTAACTTTACTGGTGTATACCATCTCCAGTATAACTTATAATAGTTATCTTTTACTCGTATTGACATGTTTTCTTTTATTCCACATTTTACTCCATTCTTTTTTTTATTATATTAGTATCATCTTCTTTTAACTTATTCTCTCTGTATTCTTCTTGTATTAGTACTTTATATATCTCACTTACCATTCCTTTTCTAATTTCTTTATTCTCTATTTTGCATCTGTTTCCTATAATTTCTTCAAATTTGCTCAGTGTTTTACATTCTCCTACTTTGGTTTTCCATTCTTTAGTCCGTTTTTCCAATTGTGTAATATTTAGCCAAGAAAATCCTCCTTGTAAATTCTCATTTACATTTTCCCTATTTTGCATTTTTAATTCACTCTTGTAAACTTGTAAGTTCTTTATCTTACAATATCTTAATTTGCCTTTTAAATTATCTGGAACAATTTTTATTTCTGTTACTTGAATCAAAGGTGACCCTGGTAGACTTAATTTTCCCTCTAGTTTTTCCAACATTCCATCAAATTTTCAAATTATTTGCTTTCTTTTGTGTGTAGTTTTCGATGCTGGCAGAAGCTGTCTCAGAAGAACGTCAGGAAATCCAGACCAGACAGAGAGCACATGCAAAAGTAAGTCTTCCCACTTGGGATTTTCATAGGTGTTAATGAAGTGATCAACTGCTCCACTGAATCCTCATTGTATCTTTCAGACACTACATAAAGTGAAACATGAACTGAGATCAAAGATGGAGAAAGAGATTAAAGATCTGCAAGACATGATAATGTGTAATGACGATGATTCGTTTTTCCGAGAATTGGAAGCTGATCGCCTGAAATCCCGACTCCTGCTGGCTTCCTTTCAATATAGCAAGAACCACCAAATCCTTTAAGCCTATCTCTCGCTAATACTTTTGCAACTTATTCTGACAGAAGCACTTCTGAAGGAAATCACATCAGAAGGACCAGAATCAGAACTGTGAAATTAGGGGCAGGGGGGTTCTTTACCCCAAATGTGTTATTAAACTTACTTAACAATGTCAAAAAAATGAACTGATGGTTTCTAAATATTTTTACAGACATTTTTCAATAAAGATTATTGTGACGCAAATAGAAATGAGGATATCTAAGTTGTTTCCTAAAGTAACATGTAGGTGCAAATCATTTCCCACCTACCCACCCACCCCAAATATTGCTAGTTAACTGTGGAAAAATCTAGAGAGGGTTCATTTAGAAAATGGTTTTGGCCCTTGCAGTAACTTTATTTATTTATTTTTTTTTTACAACTTATATGCCGCCCACTACCCAAAGGTCTCTGCTGCTGTTAGCAGCCTTGCCAAACTTTAAGAGTGATGAGTATTTCTCACCTAATGCTAAAGAAAAAACAGGAAAAACACATGCCACCCTTGATCTATCTCAGGAGTCTTGGAAAACCAAAGGTTAAATTTCAACTGTATGAGTGCCTCCCCTAGTTGCTGTGATCCTCTCAGCTGTGCCTGCTACAATACAAGTTGGCCACTACTGCTCTAAAAAAGAATTTGGGCATAAAAAAAAATCCAAGTACTGTACAGTAATACCTTGGTTTACGAGCATAATCCTTTCTGGAAACATGCTTATAAACCAAAACACTTCTATATCCAAGCAAATGTCCCTGTAAGAAATAATGGAAACTCAGATGATTAGTTCTGGGGCTCCATAGATCACATACTATATACACAAACTTGACTAGCTGCCCCATGACTAGAGATGATTAGAAAAGATAAGGATGTTGAAAACAAATTAAGTAAAAATATAAAGAAAAGTAAAACCATAATCTGCATGTTCCTGGCTGATGCAAGGAAGACCTCTGTTCCTCAACCCTCCTTCTGGTTTAGAGGCTCCTGAGACAGAATGTTCCAGACAACCACCCACAATCCAAGGAGAGGGTGGGAGAGCCACCATTGGCTCACTTGTGATCATATGACCTGCTCCAGTGCTTGTATATCAGGACATTGCTGGTTAATCAAGGCAAAATTTAGAAGAAATGTTTGCTTGTTTTGCAAAACGCTCTTAAACCTTGTTACTCTTAAACCAAGCTGTGTGGTCATCAAGAGAAATAGAATGTAGAACAGAAATTTAATTAGAATTGCTGCAGTGTTATAGAAGTTGGGCAAGTTTTGCTTCATTACCATAACTTTTCATCAGATAACCTGATACAAAAATCAGGACATAAACATAAACATTAAATCTGAGGTGGTGGCCAATGATGGGTCACCACTGTAGCTGTAAAAGCTGCTTTTGCTGTCATACCTGCTCTTATAATTGATCCACAAATGTTACTCGTCAAGGCTTTCACTATCACCCTTGAAGGCTAGATTTTTTAGAAGGGATGGGAACTATTGGACTTCATGTCCTTATGCCAATTACCCGGGATACATCTATTTTCAAGACAGATCTTATTTTTTTTTTACAGTCAGGTGGCACATCTGCTGTTGTAGCTAATGACACTTCTAGTAAACAAAGTGTTTGGCAGTACTCATTTATTTTTTATATTCCAATGTGAAAGAGGTTATGCTGAGAGAAACTGACTTTGTTTCAAACGACTGCTCCCAATTTAACCTTGAGCAACCTTTTATGCTCCAGCTAAAATTTAGCCCACTACCACCTAAATATGTGTCAAGTTCTAGAAATAATTTTAAAAAAAAACCTGAAGAACCCAAGTCACTGTATAAACACAGAAACCAGGTGGGTGAGGCAGAGTTTACCTCTCCTCAATCCCTAATGCTAGTTTTTTCACAATCTGAAACACATAAACTAAGATTAGCAGGTCTTGACTTTGACAGAGTTTACAACTTGAAACATCTCATGGCATCTTCCGACCCCTCCACCTCCTAGTTCTCCACAGGCAGAAGAGGATGGCATGCACAGTTGGAGGCACAGAGCTTAAAGCGTTAAGACAGGAAAGTTTATCTTAAACCATTTCATGGCACAGGTAATGAATTGGAATTCATCAAGAAAAATGAACCAGTGCTGTGGGTGAACTGCCCCCAAGGCTTCTGTTGCTTTTCTCTAGCAATCTGGTTGTGAAGTAAACATGAAAGAAACCATGTTTTTAAAAACCATTGATGCTGTGGCAGTGCAAACAGCATACAAATTTTATTGCTTGACTTCGGCATGGGTACATACTTTAAAAAAACATTTTATACAGATGCATTGTTAAAGCTCATGTAACAGCTTGGTGAAAATATAACGAATATCAATGCTAGAAACACTCTGCAATAAATACAACAGAAATGCAACTAAAAACACCTGTCATTCTGTGAAAAGGGGGGAACCATACCAAGTATAGCCTAGTTTTTCGCTATAGACAAAGCTCTTAGAATTTGCCAGTCAGAAATTTACTAATAATGAGTGTGTGTTAAATATATTTTGCCCCTGTTAACTATATGGTGCAATTGCAGTGTCTGAAAAAATGGGGTCAGACTACATTATGTTGTATGATACAGGAGCAAAGCTCTCGCTTCATTAATGCAGCCAATTCAATGCACCAGAGGTTTTAAAGTTGTAGTGTGGAACAGTAACAAAAAAAACTTGAGTGTTTTGGACTCTTGGTACAATACAACATTTTGGTGAAAATAAAATCAGTTTGGGGAAATGGAACCTATGTGCAAAAATTAGAATGCATACTGTACAAAGCACCATTACAAAACTTTACATCTAAAAATTAAATCTGAAACTGAGGACTATATAGTTGAACTCTACCAGATAGTCACTATCAATATTAACACATTTGCTTATGAAAAGACATGGAAATGTGAGGTGGTGTCTCAACCACTTAATACAAATTCAAAATGGGTAAAGAAATCATCGAGGAATAGGGACATGTTGGAAATAAATATTCACATTTAAATCTGGGATGAAAATCCAAAGGTCCAATACATTGTTGGGCTTAGGCAAGGAAGAAGTGGTGAGGCTACAGAGCTACAAACTGATGGGTCCAGAGGAGCTTCGTGGAGGTTATATACTTCAAAGCTTTTAATGATTAAAGCAAATACAAAGGCACTCATATGACCCAACATTTAATTTGCATCAGTTTACTTGGTGTAGGTCAAAGTGCAGAAATGCTTTCTTCCCCACAACAGTGAGAATGAGATTCTACAAAATTAGCCCTATTATGACGGAAGGATCTCTAGACAAAAAGTCTTAGAGAGTAGGACTACAATGAAGTTAGCTTATCAGGAATTACCCCGGAATCTTGTCTTTCCCCAACCATCTGGAATGACTGCTTCATTGAGGCCTATTAACACATTATTTAAGCTCCCATTTCCCATTCTGAGGTCAGTTGGCTGCATCTTGTCACAAGAGAGAGTATGAACACAAAAACAGAAGCCATCAACAGACACAAATCAGCATGGCCTGGTGCAAAATGGAGGCATCCTTTAGAGGATGATGAAGGCAAGTCTATTGTGTTGAATGAAATAATTAGTCATCAACTTCCTTACAAAGCGAACAGCAAGGCAAACTTTTTACATATTCCTCACTTCCTGAAGAAGACTGGGCAAAAGGAACGTTTCACAGGTGTCCCACACGAGGGGGGGGGGGCAACCTTGGGCCATCTAGATAGGTTCGGTTGCCCTGCCACCCTCACCAACCCAAACCAGCACAACCAATGGTAAAGGGACTGATGGAAACTACAGCTCAGCCAAATCTGGAAGGCAACAGATTGCCCACCCCTGACCCCACATCAGGGGCAAACAAACAGTGACCACAGAGACTATTATTCCTGAAATCTGAAAGAAAGCTAAAACCGACAGAGATAACAGATTCCCTAATTAGATTGTACTCCAAATCAGCTGAAACTCAATTCCACCAAGCATGGAGAGAGCAGTACATTTACTCAACAGTTCTGACTGCAGGTCATGGGCAGGAGAAATGGATTTCATATCTGGTTGTTTCTATTGTTCAATGGTACAATCACAAACTGACCATCCATCTTCACCACCTGATTTTCTACCTAATTTTTTCAATGCCTTCATACTCAGGTTTGCCTACTGCGTAAGAGCAAGAATATGAGAATTAATGTTACAGGTGATGTTACACACATTGCAGGACATCCTCCTATGTACGGTGTTGGGGGGGGGAACAATTATACTATCTAGAAAACACACTTAGCTTTGCCTGCTTTCTCTCCCTCCTGGTCGAGACAACTGTTTGAAGAAAGGATCAGTCTTAGGCAAGATCAGCAAGAGGATGTAGTTGTACATTCCAACCTAGGTCAATATCCTTGGTACTCTCCATTATTTATTATCACTACAGAAAAATAATTACTTTTTTGAAAAATAATAATAATAATGCCTTACAATGCTTGCTATCCTTTGCTTCTGAGCAGGAAAATAACCCTCTGAACAGTACCAACATCTCACTAGAACACAGTTTTTGATGTTTAGTAAGGTCTAGACCAGTGGTTCTCAACCTGTGGGTCTCCACATGCTCATGGACTGCAACTCCCAGAAGCCTCCACCACTCACTGTGCTGGAAGGGGTTTCTGGGAGTTGCAATTCAGGAACATCCGGGGACCCACAAGTTGAGAACCACCGGTCTAGAATTAAATTGTGTGTTAGTCCTACTTGGAGAAAACCAATGAATGAATGACATTTGTTAGCCATAACTAACTTACACTGCATTGATTTCCACAAGTATGCTTTATGTGGTTCTAACACTGAATTTAGCCTCTGGGTCTCACATGGAAGCGCTTACTTCTTTTTGCTGTCAAGGTAGGTGGATACACAGAATTATAGACAGGCATCAGTGTTAATTTCTGAGCACATACCAGTATAGTCAGCATGGAAATGTGTAGCAGGAATTACACTTTTTGCAGCATCCACACATATAATTACAAGGGGAGCTCATGTATCTGAACTATACCCAAGGTAGAGAAACCCACAAAATTTATAATTATTTGACAGGATTTCTCACATGACCTTAATCAACAGTGCATTTTATTCCAACTGAATCCCCCCTAAATCTAATTCTTCGGTATTCTTCCGTATACTTTCATTAAAGGAGTGACTGTCTCAACCTGCTTTTTATCAGATACACTTGCATTTCAGATAAAGGTGGAATTTTGTACATTTTTTGCATTGATTGTATCATTTCCCTCCTCAGTTGTAGCTAATGCAAGCCCACACATATAAGCAGTTAAAAATAGACATTTTTAACCTGATAAAGATAATTTAGCAACAAATAATACAAAATGCAGAGTGTCTGTATCTAATTTATAAAAAAACCCACAACTTTGGTTGGTATGACATCCACAGAGTATTTTGAAAGATGAATTTATGAATTGGCAGAAGGCAGTTGATATCATCAACAAACATTTGGGAATTTTAAAAATGCAGCAGTTCCATTTAAAATGGAAAGCAAATTAAAAAACCATCAAGTATTAACTTTTTACAAAAATGCTCCTTTAAAAAAGCTAAATGTCTATATTTTTTTAAAAGGTCTTTTGACATTTACCACAAAGTACTGTACCAAATGCAGTGCAGGTTAACTCAGATTAGGATTCTGCTAAAGAGAAGAATTTGACAAGAGAAAAACAGGACCCCAAAACCTGTAATTCATGCTTGAGGAATATGAAAATCCTTACACAAGGAACACTGAAGTTGAAGTCAAAACACCAAAATAAAACATTTACTGTAAGAAAAAAACAGTCTATGTTAAGTGGCCTTAATTTAAAAGATCTGCAATTTCTTTTGCCAATTCTATGGAAAAATTGGAATAATCAAAATATTTTATTTAAAAAAATAGCAGGCATAGGCGCTGTCCAGTATCGCGTATCTATGCAAGTAGGCTGGAACAAGACTTGTACCGACAGCTGTATCTTGGACCTGTGAGAATAGAAATCAGGTAGGCAAATAGATCAGATCTTCTGTTACAAAAATAGTAGTCGTCTTTTTAAGAGAATACTGCTTAACTGTGGAAATGGAGGAAAAGTCAGCATTCTGTAGGTTCAAGATATTAGTTCTTTTTAAAAAAAATAGCAGCTGAATAATTCCTTGGCAGGAGCCACAGGACATTTTCTTGAATGAAGAATTCCAAAAATTGTCCTTTTCCCTCATAGCGTCCTAAAGCAGAAAAAGGGAAGAGAAGTTCCTATGTTTCAAGCATTGACCGTGTCATGGCGGAAGAGAGGGTTTTCGGCCCAGTGGAGTATAAATACAGTTCCCCCGGTGTCTGCAGAGGTTCATTCCACAGCAAACCCACATGTTTCTTCAATGGCGGTTAGCAGCTTTTCATGGAGCTTCTCATAGCTTTCGTAAGGAGGAATGTCTATTCGATTGAAGCTACAGGCAAAGAGCAAACATTTAAACAGAGTTTTAAACTATTAAGCTGACTTGTGCCTACTCCAAAATGCAATACTCTATGGTACAATGCACACCTCTTTAGATGTAATCAGCTGAACTTTGGTTAGGGTCCTGCTAAACTATAGTAGGCACAAAACTCCCTACTGCCTTTTTTAGTACAACTACCACGATTAGGTCCAAATAACTGAAAGGGGTGGGGAAATGCTAGGCATAGGAGAGGTATTTTGCATTATTCAGCTGTAACATTAAAAAAATAGCAACCCTGATTTCACCCACTTATGGGACTGATACCAATGTAGAAAACCTAGTTATTGGGATTTTAATTAGGCTTTCTGTCATTTTGGAACAGGGTTTCAAATGAAATACTGCTAAAAATGCAGATTTTTATATAGCTGCACAAAAGGCACATTGTAACCTGAGGCTTCACTAGTGGAAATGTCACAATCTTCATAGCTGTATCTTTAGCTCACAAACTATGCTGCTTTAGCAACACCGGCCTACTGAGAACAAGTATTTTCAAAATGTTTAGAATGGTTTCTAAGTCTTCAGAGATCATGCAAAGAAAACCAGAGTGTCCAACACTAAAACACTATTCCCATTATTAATCATTAGGCTATCCACGGGGGGCGGGGGGGGGGAGAGACAGATCACTGGCAATAATGATAGCTGTAAGCTTTACTTAATCAGTCAAGACATTCGACCAAACTTAATTGCTTACAAATTAATTTACCCTTTGGTTAAGCTTACACACTTTAATTGTGGAACTTGCCATACTGAGGCATCTATCACCAAATAGGCCACAGCCAAGCACTGTGACAATTCTTCCTGGAATGTGTAAGTATCAACAAGGTAAGCAGCTTGAGATCTTCATTACAGATTGTACTGAATGACAGGATGGAAAAGTGGTACTTGCAAACAAATGTGGCTGGATTTCCATTATATGTCACCACTTTTCAGCTAAAATAATTGTCTCCTCCTATGAACTGTTGTCATGCTAATATGCAACAGGATTAATAAAGTTGGCAGATTACCGAAAGACAGTTTTACCTGCCACAATTTCCACATGGAAAAGAACATAACACTGATTCTTACTTACCATGTGTGGGCTTTTGGCAGGTTATTTGTGCTAGCATCAATCTGGTGGATTGTAAATAGTCGTGGGCCTGCAGCACCTACAAAGAGAAAGATAACACTGTTCAGTTCTGTAGCACATGATACAATAAAAGAATGTACTAGACAGCTAGCAGAGGGAAACAAGGAGAAGGAAACATAAAGGCTACAGAAAGAAAGAAAGAATAAATGTAACCTATAATTGCAAACAGAAACTTTTCCCCATCCGGGCACTGAGGATGTAGGAACTCAAAACATCCCACAGTGGAAGGACGCATGCTTCTCTCGCTAAGTGAAACTCCAATGGTCTTTCTGCTGACTCTCCTCAATGATAGTTACACAGCACGCACATTAAAAATTCAAGGATTTTTAAAAAAGAAACAGGCTATGTAGCATTGAAGGTAACATATAAGCCTCACGGTACCTCTGTTGAATAGAATGAATAAACCTGTGTCTAGATCTGCAGTTTAGGTATCTGACTGTGGAGCCAGAGGTTGGAAGTTCAATTCCCCATTGGGCCTCCTTGACACAGACTAGACTTTATAACTCACAGGGTCCCCTCCAGCTTGCCAGTTCTAAGATGGTGAACATGATGATGGTGATGATGATGATGATGATGATGATGATGATGATGATGATGATGGTGATGATGATGATGATGATGATGATGAAAAAAGGAAATTAAGTGCCAAAATGCATCTGGGACAGAGGAAGGGTCCCCGAATGGAGTCTGGTTTCCCTGCAAAAGCCTGCCTGAGAGTCATGCATACATAACTGGGCAATTGTTACTGTGATGTTCATGCTATAGTTTAGTAGCTAGCCAGGAGGAGGCAAAAGGAGGATTGCATCAAGATGGAACCTATCCGTATGCATCTATTGAGTTGTACCATGACTTAAACTTATCTACACCAAACCTGAGCTAAGTTGCAGTCTGAAGTGTAAAATTGTCCCAAGACAACAATCCATAGAACCTTAAGATATGGCAATTTTGTTTTCACAGAATGTCCCGAATTTACTAGAAATGTTGTGCTACACTGGATTATTTCAGAAAAATTCATTCATTGGGGCAATCATCTACTATGGCATGGAGCAGCAATACAAAAGAGATGAAGCTTTATTATTTGGATACCTTGTAATGCTTTGAAACCCTGCAGAGGCACTCGGGACGACCCCGTCACAAACTGCAGCAATCGGGCTCTTCTCTCTTCGTCAAAGAGCTCCACAGCTTTCCAGAACCATTTCACAACGTTGCTGTCTGGGGTGCAGTGTTTCAATCGGGTGTTGGCTTTCCAGTCATTGACATCTATCTTCCCCAGGCCACAAATGATGAGCTACAGATTGGGCACAAACCCAAAATCAGTGGCAGAAGTTACGTGTGGTTAAAAAAAAAACAAATATGAAGAGACAGCCTCAAATGATAAGGAATAATAACAGCTTGCTTGTTTTCATACAGTCAGTTTCAGTTTTCAAAGTGAAGTTTTATGTCAAACTTACAGTCACCCCCCGCCATTTTGCGGTTCAGGTACTGTGCTCCCACTATATTGCGGGATCACAGTACCTGCCCTGGCTCCAGCTGATTAGCGCTGGGGTGGGGGACAAAAACCTTTATTTCCCCACCCCAGTGCCAATGAGCTGGAGCCCGGGGTTTGGGGAAGGGGGGAAGGTTTAAAAGCCCAGGCTTTTAAAACCTTTCCCCCCATTTCCCAAGCCACGGATCTGATCCCCCATCGCTGCCGGCCTGCGTGGGGCAATCACATTGCCCCATGCAGCTGGCCCGCGCTCCTCCGAGAAGCCTCAGGGCCGTGCAGGTGGGTGGTGGGGGGCGATCGCATCCCCCCGCCCTCTGCCCGTGCTGCCCGAGGCTCCTCGGAGGAGCGCAGGCCTGTGGTGTTGGGCGCTGCCCCACAATCTCCATTGAAATGCATTGGCTCAATGCATTTCAATGGAGAAATTTTTGCCCATTGGAATGCATTGAGCCAATGTATTCCAATGGGGAAATTTTTCTCCATTGAAATGCATTGAGCCAATGCATTTCAATGGAGACAGCCCCGGCCGAGAAGTTTTGAGGCGGCGCGGGTGGGCGGCGGCGGGAGGTCAGATCCCGCAACGCCACCGGCGCGCGCCACCCCAAGACTTCTTGGACCGGCGTGCGCCGGCAGCGGCAGGGGGATCTGATCGGCCCCCGACCCCCACCCGACCCACATCCGCATATCGCGGATTTTCAGTCATCGTGGGTTGGGTGGGTCCCTAACCCCTGCGATAGGCGGGGGGTTACTGTGTTTGTCCTATTCATAAAGGAAGTCTAGTGCCTCTTTTCTGCATTTCATATATTTTGGAGAATGAAAAGAGACTGTATCAAAGGTGATCAGAGTGAGTATACAGTGGTACCTTGAATAAAGGAATTTGTTCCAAATGAATTTCTGTTAAGCAAAATTTCCTTTGTACAAATTTCTCATAGGAATGCATTGAAAATGGATTAATTCCTAATCGCAACATAGGCGATTCTGTTAAGCGATTTCCCCCTATCTCCGGAATTTTTTTCCTTTAAGCGGATTTTCTGTTAAACTAACCGCTTGTTGGGTTCCCTTGGGGAGAAAGGCGGCAAAAAAAGAAAGATGATGATGATGATGATGATGGTGGTGGTGGTGGTGGTGGTGGTGGTGGTGGTGGTGATGATGATACGAGGGTCCACTGTACATTATGAAATATATTATGACTGACACACACACACACACACACACACCAGAAGGTTGCCACAGAGCTCGACAGCCACAAGGAGCTTCACTATCCAGCCCCTTCCTTGACTGACGTGTGGTCCTCCAGGTGAGTTTCACCCCCTTCAGCTCTTCTGTTCTCACTTCCACAAGGGCTAGCTTGTACTGCTGTGGCAACCGGCAATTCCTCTCCATCTTCCTTTCTTAGAAAGGCTCAGCATGCCCACACAACTACAAGGCAGAGCTGATCTATGTGCAGTACATGAACATGGGAATGGCAGCAAAGAACGTGGCAACCTTCTGGATCAGCCCAGTCAGGGAGGACTTTAGACCAGCAGCAGTAGAGGTGTGTTGGCAATACAGCACCCATGGGGTCATTATCACAGGACTAGAAGCCGGCCCCTCCACTCCTAGGGACAACCAGGACTCCTTGCTGATGGGTGAAGTGGCAGGAACAGGGAGCAGAAGCCACAGTAGTAACGGAAACTTAGTAAAGTTAGTAAAAAATGATCTTCTCACCTACAATGGTGAAACATCGGCAGAGGAGTGAATGTATCAGGGTCTCATGTTGTAGGGTGAACTGTAGCTGTAGCTACTGTCACAAAGAGCAGCTGTAAAGCCAGCTACTGTCATAAAACAGCAGCTGTAAAGCAAGCTATCATCACAAACAGCAGCTGTAAAGAAAGCTACTATTGCAAAACAGCAATTTTCAGGACATTTTGGCGTTTTCTCTTATCCACCCCAGTGGATACTGGGTTCCTACTATAATCTGTTTTCAATGCATTCCTATGGGGAATTTGTACAAAGGAAAATTTGCTTAACAGAATTTCATTTGGAACGAATTCCTTTATACAAGGTACCACTTGTACATGAAGCTGTTATCTGAACAGACCTGTCGCCAGAGGCCAGCACTTATTACGCACATGCTCCATGCATTTAAGTCACTTCCACACAACCATAATATCTATACACAGTATTTGGTTCTAAGTTTCTACAGATTTAATGCTATTTAAAACTTTCCAGATCCACTGCTTAATATGCAAAGCAGTTTCTTGACCCAATTGTCACAACCTGGCTAAAATTAACAAAAACAGACATCCAAAAAGAATCTATTCTGTGAGTTCCACGTATTTATTTTAAAGCTAAGAAACATGGCAAAGAGGATAGTTAATAAATTTGACTGCTCGCAGAGAGGGTATATGGTAAAAACAACATCATAGACATGACTCTTAAGCCCTATGTGATCGATGTTAATTGTGGGTGCTACTCTTTATGGGCCAGTAAACCCTCTACATATAGAAAACACTAGGAATCCACTTTGTATGATTAAGTAATTAAAGAAAGCAATTTTAAATATCTCACTGGGCTTCGGGATGCAACATCATATTAATGCACTGACCTCTAGCTCCTTCTCATCAAATGTCTTCAGCAGATGTTGTGGGATAACTTCATTAAACCCCTTCTGCAGGGCCAGAAACTGAGCTTCAATCCCTCGTAAAAATCGCCAGTTTACATAAAGCCTGCAAAACAACCAAAACAACAACCACCCATGTTCTTTTTTCAAAGTGGAATTTTCACATTGGACATTTTTTTATTCGTGCCCTCGACTTGCAGCCATTCTTGCCATAAATAAAGAGTAACTACAACACATCTACACAGCATGTCCGGACTGTTAACGCGGATGAGACAGAATACTCTCCAGACAGAAAATTGTAACATAAAATCTTTTTTTTTAAAAAAACGATGCATTCTTTTAAATACCTGACATATTCTTTTTTATTCTCCTCTGTGACAGGAATGCTTTTGCCATTCGGTTTGAGTTCATGCTGTATAATTTCACCATAGGCATTGTGTTCCACACAAAACGTATGATCCAATACTCCTGTAATATCATTCTCACTGAAGTAACAGAGAAAACTGTGTTAAATGAAGTAAATTCTCAGTGTCTAAGCACATTCTGAGTACACTGATAACAAACAATGTTTCCTATTCATTCCTCTCTGCACAGACAAACACCATTGATTGTGGCCTTCCCAAAACTCCTTAGGGCCATGAGGAATAAAGATATATTATTTCCTTTACTCCCTTACAAAACTTTTCCAATAATAGGGTTGATATATTTCTGATAAATGAATTTAAAAAGTGGTACTTTATCCCATAGCAAAGGTATTCCTTGCACTGGAAGAAATGTCTACAGTGATTTTAACAGTCTTTGGGGGGGGGGGGAAAGAGGGCAGAAATCTAACATCCTTAAAAACACACATATGTTACCAGAACTGGCAATTAAAGGGAACCAGAGATCTGTTATAATGTTTGCCAGAGAAATAGTTTTCTATGGTGTCACTATCAAAATTAGCCACTAGGTGGAGCCAAAGATCATCCTATATATAATGCATGCTGCTAAAGTAGCATTCCATGTTTTCCAGCAAGGGGGGTGGCGGCGATTGGAACCAATTCCCCACAGATGCAGAGATCCTACTGTAGTTGTGGGTGTAAAAAAGGAAGGTTTTGAGACACAAAGTGAGTGGGAACTCTCCAATGTCACCCATTACATTAAGTCTGCCCTGCAAAAATTATCCCCAAAGAAATGAAGCCTCGGGGTAATGGGTTGTAGCCAATTCTCCTTATCCATTCCTGACACTTAATTCACCTAAAGTTTTTTTTGTGTGTGACACTGTTGCTATAAGTGAAATATAAGTAAACCAAACAGCTATGCCAAACCCTAATCAGGACTGTCGAAAGAATCCATACATACAGTATCCATACTAAGCTGTTGTGAAGATCAGGGTCGACTAATTCCATGTCATCCAATGTAATTGGCTTTCCCAGCAGCTGTTTATAAAAAGGCAATGTGAAGCCCCCATCAATGTAATGTCCGTGGAACACGGCCATCCCCATGATCCGTCCCACAAAGTGGAAGTAAGACAAGTGTTCCTGAAAAGGGAAAGAGCCAATTACTCAAGTCAGGGTTCCTGGTCAAAACATTCACGATTTGTTCTGATGTTTTTACTGGATTTTTTCTAACCCTAATACATATTAGGTTGCCAAATGGCACAGAAGTCAGAAGAGTACAAAAACAAATCCCTTAGAAGACAAAAGTCTTGAGCAGTGCCTATGTATGCTATTTCTATTCTGTTTCTGTATCTACATCCAGGTAGACAGATTTTAATTACATAAACGTTCAATATTGTTCTTTTATTGCTGTTGCAAATGATGCTTTGAAGAACTCCTACACATCCAGGGTTAACTTGCACAGATAAAACAAGAATTTTAATTAAATATGTGTTAGGAGTCTCCATAGATGGATGAAGGTAGGAATCTTTTTTTTTAGATTCAAAACATAAAGGGTTTGATGCACCCAATATTGGGACTTTAGGCAGCTGGGAATTGTGAATAATGGAGCATAGAACAAACTCTGTTTTCATCTTTTTGTTTACACTCCTGCTGCCCAAATCATGTGTATAAAGCAAGTCCTTTTGTCATTAGCAAGGAAGGAGAGATAACTCCCTACATTGTCTTTAAGCTCACATAAAAGATGAGCATTACACATGAAACACTGGTCTGCAGTATTTCTCATGGGGAATGTTTCTATGACTGATTCTTGGCCTGAAAATCACAAATATCTACACATTGATGTGGATGCTCAAATAAGATGTTATGATATTGAAGTTATTAAACAGTAACTTGCATCTTTACTTTCTTGTAAACACTCCGAAATCCCAGGGAGAAATTTTATTGACTGACTCATCAATTGCTTTAGCTTTATTCTCTGCCTTTTCAGGGTACAAAGACATTCTGACATTGCTTTTATCTAAAAATGAAGCTAAGCATTACAATGAAAATTACATTACAATGTAACATAAACATAAAAATGGAAAAATATGTGCTGGGCAGAGAGATCTGGAAGAATAAAAAAGTAATTCTTCATACCGGATTAACTGCAGAATCAGGGTTTATCTGTAGTGTATATATGTCATCACGTGAATATTGAAAGAGGCCATAATATGGATTCAGCATTTCATGGGATAGAAGATAGAGCCATTCCCTGAAAGAAATAGAAACATTTCAAGATCAGACAAGTGCTGCACAAAAATATAGGCCTCCAAGGTTCCCTACAAGATGTGTCTGCGCTTGTGACTCCACTCCACACAGGGCTCCTTCTCCCCCATGCACCCATTGTGATCATTTTGCTTCTGGTTGCGATGGAACTTGCATGAGGTGGGGTGTCATGCATGGGCGTGCAGGGCCAAAGTCACTCACACGAAGGAGAGCCCCACCCAGTGGCACTGGAAATCTGAGGGAACGTTGCAGAACTCCAACAACAGGTGTCAAGTTATGGTTTAAGCAGAACACTACTGTGGTCCCCCGCCATTTCGCAGTTCATATACTACAGTCTCGGTATATCGTGGGACCACATTGTATGAAAGGCAAAGCCCCCTGGGGTAAGCTGCATGGGCCTGTTTGAGGCTCCAGCACTTACCACAGGTCAGGCGCTGCCCTGAGTGGGCCTCCAATGGGCTTCCTGGGCCTGTTGGACGCCCCAGAAGTGGTTTCCGGCAATCTGGAAGTCAGTTCCAGTTTTTGGAAGACATTTCCTGCTTGCCGGAAACCACTTCTGGGGCCTCTGCAGGCCTGGGAAGCCTGTCAGAGGACTGTTCGGGGCAGCACCAGAAGGTAAGTCTAGGAGGCCTCAAACCCCCCCCCCCAGTAACGACCTGGCCCAATCAACTTTTTGCTTTCCACCAGAAACACAAAATAACCGCTAGAATGCCGGCCAACCTGGGTGGGGGGAATCTAGGTTATTTTCCTGTTACCTTCAGATCCACCTTAAGTTCCATCCAGCTATCAGAGCGCTGTATTTCAACAGTGGGTACGCCAAGTGAATATAATAAGTGTTTACAGAGGCCAATCATTGTTTACCTGGCAACCCCTCCATAGTCTAGGCCTTCTTCGCCACGAAATTTTATCATTAATCTCTTCCAAAGATCTTTTGGTCTCATCTTCATTACTTGCCTGTACGACTCCTGGAATTACATTAGAAGATCACTTTTGAGTTCAATCATAAATTTTGTATTGACAGTTCTACTTAGGACAAATAATGCAAATATCCACAATCTAAACATTCCTCATGCTAATAAGCATAAGTAAATATTTTCTGTCTCAGTAATTGATCTCACCTGTATGAACAGAACCATCAATATTATCAGTGCAATATTGTACTATTCATATTTCATCACACAAGAGAATGACCTTGATTGCTCTGTAACAAGGCAACTACTAAACTGAGATGATTTCCAGTCTCCTCAGGATGTAGGCTTCAGAAATCACTTTTCCTGAATGCAGCAGGATGCTTATCCATTATAAGAGTCATAAATAACTAGCAATTCAGGAGAGGAGTTCCTACTTACTTCAGCTTGCCCATTCTGCACCACCATAGAGTGGCTGTGGCAGCAAATCTGTGGCACAGAGAGCACCATGGTGTAGTGGTTAAACTGCAATACTGCAGGGAGGCCTCTGCTCACAACCTGAATTCAATCTTTACAGATTCAGATAGCTGGCTCTAGGCTGATTCAGGTAAGTAGCAGAAAATTTATCTTTTTTCAAAGTGAAATTGCTAGGGAGAAGCATAATTTAGGTGGCACAAGAGAAAATATGGGGACCACTAAAAAGACACTGGAGCATACAGCTTGCAAGCAGTGTGTGGGTCACCCCTTGTATTACGGTTTCCCAAAAGAGGGCAATGTATAGATATGTGTGTGTGTGTGTGTTGCATCGTTACAGTAGTGACCGACTCTTCGTGACTCCATGTCCATGGAGTTTTCTTGGCAGGAATACTGGAGTGGTTTGCCAGTTCCTACTCCAAATGTATAGATAGTTGTACTGAAATCCTCCGAAATACAGTCATCCAGATGGAAGTCCACATGAGTGAAACAGGACTTAATCCCATAACAGCATGGTCTGTTTATGAAATTGAGAAAAAGATGAAAACGTATGCACGTCAAAGGTCTACGAAGACAAAAATCTGCTCTCATTACCTCTTAGAAACTTTTGTTACCCTTCCCCCATTTACACCGCAAGCAAGCATCCTTCCATTCACTGCCAGGATTCCTCTCCCACCGCTTCTTTCTTTTAAGAGTTACCTCAAAAATTTCTTCCCTGGAGACCTCTATGCGACAGTGCCCAGCTTGGGGCTGCTGTTGGGAGAGCTCTTGCCTCAGAATCTTCAGCTTCTGCACAAGGTCCCGCTTGTACTTTGGCACGGTCAAGCACTCGGCCTCATCTGGGAGGTGGCACAGCGACACCACTTGCGGCGGCGGCGGCGGCTGGTGCGGCTGTTGCTGGTGCTGCTGTTGGTCTTTCAGCTGATTCTGGCGACTGAGGAGGAACACAGCCACTTTGAGTTTCTCCCTCACAGCAAATTCACATGCACTTGAATTAAAATGCTGGAGTAAAGAAATAATGCTGGGGTAATTATAGTCAAGTCCCCTGTTCTGTTACCATTCTCTCACAAAGGCCAAGGGCACACACCTCCATCTATGCATTCTGATAATGTTAAGCAAACTTCTGAGGCTTTTCAGAACTTCTGTTACATACATTGTAGTATAGTGCAGCTTGTGCAAAAGCTCTTCTGTTTCTTTTGTGTGGCTTAGACTTCTTCAAAGTGATATGCAGGATTACATCAATGTACCATTAAAAAAAATCACTGGGCAATGGGCTAATGTTTTATATGGCTTGCCTTGAAGTACTAGCTTTCAAAAATGCTTGTGCAAGCAGATTGGCAAAGCTGGTACCCCTTGTTACCCGAACCACCCCTGACCACAGGAATGCAGGCCATTTCATGCATGGTACACATCAATGAATCTCTTTCTTAGCTACTGTACACTTAAAGTATATGGAGCCTACATTCAGAATGAATTGAGAGGAGAGGTTTGAAGTAAAGTATTTTAATGATTATAATTTATTTGTTGCCAAACAAAAGGAAGGAAAAAGGGGGGTTGCGAAAGGAAAGAAGGGGAAAAGAAGGGGAAAGGGAGGATATACAAAATATAATATAAACAATAACTAGGTATATACATTAAGGTAGGTTGACCATATGCCACCTGCCCCCCAAATATTTTAATTATCAGTAATATATACATTCATGCATAGCAGAGAGAGTAAAACCATTCGACCATTTAATGATGGATAGGATAAATTTATCTTTCCAACCTTTACATTTAAATCTTTTGCCAATGGTAAGAGCACCCTGATCCCTAGTTAAATCCCAAAGTTAGGAATGTACCTCTTCTAACACAGAATTTGTTTATTCTAATACTTTCAACTAAAAAAGGGCCCACCAATGGACATGCCCAGATCACATGCCTCAAAGAAGCATTAATAGTGCCGCATAACCCGTAGTTAGATGAAGTAGCTATTTTCTTTCTAAACAAACGAAGTGTTGCTCAATACGTCTGAAACATCACAGTCTGCTGAACCAAGCAATGCTTTAGATATGACGAGATTTTAAGCACTTAGTGTGGGCAGATTTCCACTGGTATTTTCAAAGTAAAAATTCCTGATGTTCTAAGCAGTTTTATTGCTCAGAATGGGTTTTCCTACAAGTGTTCTAGAAAACTATTTCCTACAATCTTGCCAGAAAACCAGGTGCTTCCACCCTTATATGTGTGGTGTCAATTTGATCAAGTCTGACAGAAAGAAAGTGCTTTGCTTTATGTTAGATATTAACAATTCACTCCTCATTGTTTTGGCAGAGAGAATACACATTCTCTGTTTCCTTCTTCCAATTATATAGTCTACTTGAACTGCCTATTATCCAATGTGGTGATGTTCACATGTACCGCCATCTGTTCAGTTGTGTGAATTTATTTATATTTATTTTTATATGTATATACCGCACCAATGTTCTAGAATGGAACTCTGGGCGGTTTACAAAAGAGCAACATATATACTATTAAAACACAATGAGTTCAAATTGAATAATAAACAGCAAAAAGAAAGAATGAGTCATTTTTCTGCTTCATTTCTGACCCAAAACATAATTTCCAACAACATATGGTACTGCTTTATTCCCTGCTTTTACATTCTATGACTACAGTGGTACCTTGTATAAAGGAATTAATTCGTTCCAAATGAAATTCTGTTAGGAAAATTTTCCTTTATACAAATTTCCCATAGGAATGCATTGAAATGGAGTAGTCCCTAATGACAACAATTTTTATGTTGTATGGATTCGCCCCATAGGCTATTCTGTTAAGCAAATTTGCTCTATCTCTGGAATTTTTTTATGTTGTACAGATTTTATGTTGTACAAACTGTTTGTTATACAAGGGTCCACTATATAAGCATGGTTTGTTTGGGTATGCAATCAGTTTCCTCCTGGATCATTGCATAAAGCTTTCAACTTCATCTTCTTCAGCATTGGTAGTTGGACCATAGACGTGGAAGATAGTTTTGTTTATAGGTTTTCCATCAAGTCTAACTGATTTTTCCTCAGTATTAGAGGTACTGCATTTCTTCTGAATTAGTCATTTCCCAAGTAGAATGTTTTGTTACAGTACATTTTAGTTCACTGGCCCCAAACACTGCAGTATACATATACTGCATTGACTACCTGTTGCATCCCGGATTAGATTCAAGGTCCTGGTTTTAGTTTATAAAACCCTCCATGGACTAGGACCTGATTACCTGGCAGAGCGAATCACCCAGAGGTCAACTTCGGCCCGTCCAATTAGGATGTCGCAGGCGCACTTGCTTCGGGTGGCCACGCACAGAGAGGCCCGGAAAACCTCGACCCGGAACCAGGCCTTCTCTGTGGTGGGCCCCACTCTCTGGAACCATCTTCCTAGCGATGTGCGCCTTGCAGAGTCCCTGCTGGCCTTCCAGAGGGCGTTAAAGACCTTTCTCTTCCGGGAGACCTTTGGTGACCTAGCTTAGTTTTTTTTTCCCTCTGCCATCTGTCGATATACTCCCAAGCTGCAGTTTGCCGCTGTCCTGCAGATCTTGCTAGGTCGCTTATTTTAAAATTGTTGCTATTGTTATTGTAGTCTTGTTGTGTCTGTCTAATTGGTTGTATTTCATTTAATGTTGTGAATTGCCTAGAGTTCCTACGGGAAGATGGGCAGTATAGAAGCTCTATAAATAAAAAAAATAAAAAAATAAATATGTTCCATTTCTTGCTTTACCATTTCCAGTTTACTTTGATTCATAACTTTTCTCAGTCCATGTTCCAGTTGTATGTTCCATGAAGCATTGGAATTTCCTTTCACTTATGTGCATGTCAGCCACTAGATGTCCTTTTGGTTACAATCTAATTGTGTCCTTCATACTTGAGCTTCGCTTTTGTCCAGTAGCTGGTTGAATCACAGAATCATAGAATTATAGAGTTGGAAGAGACCTCATGGGCCATTGAGTCCAACCCCCTGCCAAGCAGGAACCCCTTCACAATATTTCCGACAGATGGCCATCCAGCCTCTGCTTAAATACCGTCAAAGAAGGAGACTCTACCACCCTCCGTGGCAGCATATTCCACTGCCGAATAGCTCTAACTGTCATGAAGTTCTTCCGAATGTTCAAATGGAATCTCTTTTCCTGTAGTTTGAAACCATTGCCCCGAGTCCTAGTCTCTGAAGCCATGGAGAACAAACCTGTTCCCTCTTCAATATGACATCCTTTCAAATATTTAAACATAGCTATCATATCCCCTCTCAGTCTTCTTTTTGATAGGCTAAACATTCCCAGTTCCCTAAGCCGTTCTTCATAAGACATCTCTTCCAGGCCTTCAACCATCCTAGTCGCTCTCCTCTGCACCCGCTCGAGGTTGTCAACATCCTTTTTAAACTGAGGCGCACAGAACTGGACACAGTACTCCAGGTGGGGTCTGACCAGAGCAGAATAGAGTGGCACTATCACCTCCCTTGATCTAGACACTATGGTTCTGTTGATGCAACCAAGAATCGCATTGGCTTTCTTGGCCGCCGCATCACACTGCTGGCTCATGTTCAATTTGTGGTCCACCAAGACCCCCAAATCCCTTTCACAGGTACTATTCTCTAGCCAAGTGTCCCCCATCTTATATCTGTGCAATTCATTCTTTCTACCTAGATGTAGCACCCTACATTTCCCTCTGTTGAAATCCATTCCATTAGCTTTGGCCCAGACTTCTAATCTGTCAAGGTCCTTTTGGATTTTCATCCGATCCTCTAGGGAATTAGCAACCCCTCCCAATTTGGTATCATCTGCAAATTTAATTAGCATACTCTCTATTCCTTCCTCCAAGTCATTAATAAAGATATTGAAGAGCACTGGACCCAGAACAGAACCCTGGGGCACCCCACTGGTCACGTCTCTCCAGGATGATGAGAGGCCATTTATGATCACCCTTTGCATGCGATCAGTCAACCAATTACAAATCCACCTCACTGTAGCACTATCTATCCCACTTCCTACTAACTTCTTAGCAAGAATACCATGGGGAACCTTATCGAAGGCCTTGCTAAAGTTGAATGCTTTCTGACACGGAAGTCTTCTCAATCTTCATTTTAGACTGTCTCACCATATGATTTTCATGGTAAGAAAAGCTCAGCGGAGGTTTAGCATTAACAACTTCTGTGCAGTACTAACAAAAGTTAGTTTGCGTGTCACTACTATTGCCTCCACCAGTGAAACCCAACAGTTGCCTTAAAGAGGGTGGATGCATCTCAGTCTGGTGTTATCATTCCAACTTCATTTAATACAGAAAACAGAATTCCTGGAATCTAATTTTCATTTTGCTGTTCTCTGACTTAAGATACTGCAGGCATCATCATGTGAAATCTCCAAAAGGATTTATGATTGTGTGTACATTTAAACATCTTATTTAAAAATGATAATACAGTCATAACTTCATAACTGGATTTTGCTACACTTCTTAGAATTCCAATGACATATTTGGTTGCCTTCTAATGACTCCCATGTTCCTTGTGCCAGGACCCAAAAGAACTCTAGGTGGCCTTCTCATTTTGTATGGGTTAACATTTTGTCCAAAGCACTAGAGGAAAATGAGTTTCCAAGAAAAGGGTTTTCCTGTAAATTTCCTTCCAAAGAATCTCCCAAGAGGCTGGGCTGCCTGAGCGGGTCAGCTTCAAGGATGTGTCACCAGCCATGACCTCTGTACAGGATCAATATGACCCTGGAGATGCCTTGTATTCCTCCCAAGTCACCCAAAAGTCAGCCTGAACAGTATAACTTGCACCTTCTCAACTCAACTCAACTATCTCTCCCCCCTTTTACAAATAACAATACTGTTATCCTTTTAAAACATCCTGCTCTGTGTGAATTTGCTGTTCTATTCCATGGCCATTCTGCTACTGTTACAAACATAAAAGACTAAAAAATTCTTAATGTATTCAAAATGCTACATACCAAATTTATTTACACTGAATGGAAAAGCCAACTGAATTTATGACATATATATTTTAAAAACTGTCTAAAGTTTTCAATACTTTGAAAGAATCAGCCAGTCTTTTTTATGTGGAAATAAGGGGAGGGATTATTTTCACACATCTTGTCTGAGTTTTTAAAGCACTACAGAAAATTTATTAAAATTACTGTACAAGTTTTCCTGAATTTCTCATTTCCATTAATAATAAAATATACATGTCAATGTAAAAGCTGAAAAAAAATGTAAGTAGAGCAGTCCGCATCTAAAATTTGTAAGGCAGCAGTTACAATGCTAATGGTTTTTCACTCTTAAGTCGAATGCTCTTAAGTTGATCCGCTCATAAGTAGAGGTACCACTGTACAAGTAAGTTTTTCTCTCCTGAAAAACAGCCTGATTAAGTTCACTGCTGTTAGGAAATCTACATTTATAAATTCTGTAAATTGGAAACTGCTAAGATATTGCTATCGGGAAATTAATTTTTATTTAGAAAAAATACCTGAATGGAATAATTTATCTTTGTGTAATGAAAACTTTAAAAAGCCACATGCCATGTGGCTCAGTGGTTAAACTGCTGCAGCTATAACTGTGCTCACGACCTGGGGTTCAATTCCAGGGAGCAGGCTCAAGGTTCACTCAACCTTCGATCCTTCTGAGGTTGGTAAAATACCGTATTTTTCCGTGTATGTGACACCACTTTTTTCTAAAATCATAACACAAAAAATTAAGGGGCATCATATACATGGAAGTAAGCCTTTGGGGGGGGGGAGAACCCAAACTCGCCTTGCTTTTTTTCCTCTATCGTTTGTTTTTTACATGATCAGGCTGTGCCTTTTCTTGAGTTCTCCACCCCACCACCCTGCTGTTTACTTTCATTTCCCTGTTTTAAACACTCCTCTCAGCTTTGGTGGGTTTGTTGCAGGCTCGGGCACCGTATTTTAGAGATCTCCATTGCAGGCCACACTTTTTTTTTTTTAGCTTGAAAAGGCATTTCTTAATTGGCTGCTCAAGCCCAACGGAACTTGATCCTGCAAAAAACAAACCCACCAAAACAGAGAGGAGTGTTTAGAACAGGGAAATTAAAGGTAATAGCAGGGGTGGTGGGGGTGGATGAGACCTCAAGGAGGATTTATTAATGTTCTAAATTTCGGGGGGGGGTGTCTAAAAATGGGGGGATATCTAATAAAAGGTGGTGTCTTATAGACTGAAAAATATGGTGAGTATCTAGTTTGCTGGGGTGGGGGGCAATGTGTAGCCTGAATACATAAATTATAAACCAGCCAGAGTGTGCTCTAAGCACAATGGGGCAGTATATAAGCAGAACACTTTGCTTTTTGCTTTGCCTCTAGAGGACGCCTGCATATTCTTCTGGTATCACAGATGAGCATATTTAGTTCTCCAGTCAAAAGATAAACAAAAGCCCATGAAGATATGGCTGTACAATTGTGTTCAATTTTTTTTTAGTAGTAAAAAGATGCACTTAAATTATACCAAAGTATGTGGACATTTTGGCATTTTTTAGCCTCCCTAACCTCTCTCCGAAAAGAAATTCCTATTCCAGAACATCACTATCACCAAATCTTGACCTGTGCATTCCTAATCCCCACCCAACCTACCCGCAACACCAGCTGAACAGAGTTTTCTAGCTATCCAGCTTCTGTTGAATGTCCATTTAATGTTATGCAGGTGCTTTTCAAAAACAAAATTTAAAAAGGTGTTAAGACCGAACAACAACACAATAAAATTCCAAGAATGTCTGAACAAGCAGATAGTTCTCTCTAGAGAATAGCAAAATTGATTTAGAGCTCTTCTTTCTGTTGGAAATTTGGCTTGTCTGAAGAAAAATGTAAGCAGAAAAAGAAGAGCAAAGGAGGACAAGTCTTCTGAAGGTGAAGAGGAGATATTTTTAATGACCAATGCTTCACAAGAGGAATGGGGAACCTTTGGCCCTCCAGATGTTTTAGACCGCAACTCCCAGATTTCAAAGCCTATACTGCCAATGATAAAGGACTGTGGAAATTGTGGTCCAAAACATCTGGAAGGCCAAAGGTTCCAGACTCTGGCTTTACAACTGAAAACTCTTTCTCAGAGGCCAGTGTTTTTAATTCATAGAAAAGGCAATCAATTCTGCCTTGTCCCAAAACAGCGCAAGATTTGGGTTTCCTTTGAAAAATATGAAATCACAAATGTCCCTGAGGACGTTTCATAACCCCAAACACATTGGGGAATATATTGTCTGCTCCGTATTTTAGAGATCTCCTTTTTAATAAATAATAATAATAATAATAATAATAATAATAATAATAATAATAATAA
>JAHTLZ010000010.1:7624374-7645924 GCA_023846285.1 Phrynocephalus versicolor
AACAACAACAACAACAACAACAACAACAACAACAACAACAACAACAACAACAACAACAACAACAATAATAATAATAATAATAATAATAATAATAATAATAATAATAATAATAATAATAATAATAATAATAATAATAATGTGCAGGATAGAGACACTGGATATCTCAATTTCAATTCCAAAGTCTCCTTTGGGCTTTTTGTTTCTTGGGAACTTGTACACTTTTGACTTCTGAACTATGCAGGAGTCTTCATACATCTCTGCACAACACCAAACAAGACATCTTAGGTTGTACGTACATGCAACAGCTTATAGAGGATAAACCAACTTGATTGTTTTCAGTGGAAAGGTGAGATATAAATGCACACAGAGAAAGATAGCAACATGTTCAGGTCTTTACATAGGGCGCTTTTACACGACCCCTAAGATCTGCTGGTCCCTTAAATTCGGACCAGAGATCTTAGGGGCTTGTCGCTCTTCCTGTGTCCCCACCCTGGCTGCTGGCTGCGTGAGGGGAGGGAGAAAAAAAAGGAAGAAAAGATCGTGGCTCACCTCGTTCTGTCTCCGTTCTTGCCGCGGCAACATTCCTGTCTCCGTAAAGTAGCTCTTAAAGGGGCGGGAGCCAAAAAGCAACAAACAGAAGCGAGGAGTGCCCCACACTCACTATCCTTACACCGCATCAAGCAATTTTCACCCCGGAAGAGCAGGTACAAGAAAAGTGCGCTGGGACGCGCTTATGGGGGCGTGGTCGCACTTAATTTTCTGTAAGCTCCGGAGCTGGTGGGGAAACATTTTTAAGCTCCGGAGCTTGCAGCCATTTGCTGTGGAGTTTAGGGGTCGTGTACAAAGGCTCATAAAGAAGGGGAAGCTTTGCCTGTCCTTGCTTGTGTACCTAAACACTCCTGATCCTGTTCCTACGTGCCCTTGTGTTGAATATGAGGCCCACAGATATTACTTGTTCTCTGCTAGTATGATGCATCAGGGTAAGTTTTTCCAGCTACACTAGGATGCATATTTTCTTAAGAACAAAGTCTAAGGAACCAGCAGACCTATTCTGGAGCAAACTGGCACAGAACTATGCATTTACATTATGTAAAAACACAAGCTTATCAAGGACCGAAAATACTTATGACAGGGTAAATTACCATTCTTGTAACATAATTTTTTTCTGAAGCATTCTTTTAGCAGTACATTTATGTTTCATACATTTTTTCCATGGCAATTTAAGGTCTCTGATCTCAAATTACGCAATCTTTAAGATGGCTAGAGTGAATACAAAGCAGCTAGATAACACAAGGTAGCAGAACCTTCCTTGGTACACATACCTTACTTACACAACTACTTTTATACTCTAACTATTAATCTGTATTGGTTGACAACATAGTGAACTCACTTTAGAACCAAGTGCAAGTTAGCCGATAGCCGTGGGTCTGTAAACTGTGTTGTTCTGTTGTTATGGTCAACAAAATAAACTCTGCCAGTTGCTGTATTTCGGATCTCCCACCCAGGAGGCAAAGGACCAAGCTCTTCACAATTGATGTTGCTAAGATCCCTGCAAAAACAAACATAAAATGAAAAATATCTCAGCATATGGCCTGTGAGCCAAACAAGCATAAATACAACATAACAATTCTATGAAGCTTGGGAGTATGTATTGTTTCAGGAACTTGATCTGTTCAGCTGGAATCTTTACTCCCAAGAACAAGCAGTAAAGGCAGAGAAAAACATATCTTTACCAAAAAAAAAAACCAAATAAATGAAAAATCCGTAACACATGCCTTGGGAAAGCTTTTATCACATAATGTGCATTTTAAAAAGAAAATAAATTCACCAATAATAACAGTGACATGATTTAAAAATAAAATCTGTCATACTACCTTATATTATATGCATATTTGTTGTGACGCATGTTCCAAATCAACCTTTAAGCCTAAAAGTATTGAATTTTAAAGCTTAAGTGGAAAATTGGAATTCATAATAATTTTCATGAAACTTTTGCAATGTGCCACACACAATTATAGGCAAGTGTGAAAAGTAGCCACTAAATGTGATGTGGAAAAATACCCAAGGAGACAAAAGTTAAACTGTCACCAACCAGGGATAAACAACAATTAGCCCTCATGTTAAATTGTCTCCATAAACCATTATTTTGAAGGGGTTATATTGGAGGGATGTGAAATATGGACTCTATAGTCTACAGTGACATTTCTCTGAGATGGAATTTGAGCTGTGGTTATTGGTTTTTAATGGCAAGTTTCATAAATATATGACAGTGCTGGCTGGTTCAGCTCTGGTGACCCCTCCCTGAGGCAATCCAAACATTTAGAATGCCCACTGCTGAGGAAAATCTTGGTGCCATATATAATCCACACAAGTGGGGACTATGAACAAATAGTACAGTAATGAAATAACTTTTTTAACGGGGCAATTCACCGGAGGCTGAAGAGGGAAAGGATGAAAAAGATGAGGGAAACAGATGAAAAAGGGGAAGATTTGAAGTTTAAACTGTCAACGTGTCTAGAACAAGTTCCAAGAAGATTTCTTAGAGGCAGCTAAAGGGAACTGAGGGATAACAATCTAGGTGCAGGGACATGCAGAGTGGAGGGGAGCTCCCTAAGTGGTCTTTTTTGCTTTGAGCTCTAGTACGTTCTAGCCAGTGTAATCACCCACACGTGTAATCCACAGGGACCATAAAGCAGTGTTTTCCTTCTTCAGCAAGGCATGTTCTCTCTATATATTGTGGGTAGATGGAAATTAAAGTAAGAGCCATTGTGCTCTCAGAAGCACAAATCTGCTTACAAGAGAAAGAGAGATTGTGTGCCTTCTTTTACAGATAAATGCAGCCCCCTAACCCAGTGATTCCCAACCTTCCTAATGTCACGACCCTTTAATAGTTCCTCATGTTGTGGTGACTCTCTTGCCAAGCAGGCACAGACACCTGTTTTTTTTTTTTTTTGCTCAAAACTCTTTAAAAGTGCACTTTAAAGGTACAGATGCAATTTCACCTGGGATAACTTTTTTACTGATGCATGCTGGAAATTTATTATCTGAGGCAGTCCATAGGGAAAATTCGTTATCTGAGGCAACCCATAAAGAAAATTTGTTCTCCAAGGCATACCTATACCTAGGAATTGTGATTCGTTATCAGAGGCAGCCCTATACCTGGAAATTTGCAGTTGTTATCCAAATTATTCGTTATCTGGGGCAGTTGTTATCCGACGTACCACTGTATGTCTGTGAAGATTCTCAGCCATCCAGGTGAATTGATCTGGAAGCTGAGTCATGGCAACTGGACTTCTTTTCTTGAGAGATAGAAATGTTTCGCTGCTCATCCAAACAGTTTCGTCAATCGAAGGAGAGTCCTCCAATTTATAGTTCACCTTGATTTCACATCACCCTGGTCTGAATGGGCTCATAAGTTGGACAATGATCTGAATAGGCTTGTAAGGTGGACAATGGCCTGAACAGGTTTGTAGCTGAACAATGAATGGACAATGTGGACAATGGCCTAGGGCAGGTGAAAGTCCCACCTATACGACCTTTCCCAACATCCATTAAGTGGGTAGTTAGCTATGGCCTTGCTGGTGGAGGTGTGAAGTATTTTTATTTGTCTGGGGATTGATGAAAAGGCAGCTTGGTAAGTAGCAGACAGACTGTGTCCGAATCCCCCACCTCTGTTGAGAGAGGGGTTTTCCTGACCCCTCTGTCGAACCACCTATCTTCTTTTTTGTGTACATTGTCATATTTGAATGAGCGTCCTTTGTCCTTCAAATGGAGATACACTGCTGATACTGGTCCTGAGCTGTTGCGCCTCCTATTTTGGGCCACCCTCCTGTTTAATGGCTGTTTAGTTTCTCCAGTGTAGAGGTCTGCATACTCCTTGCTGCATTGGACCGCATATACTATATTGCTCCTCTTGTGTTTTGGTTATATAGTAGCTTAATATAAGAAGTTTCCATGAATCAAATATCTGATGCCAAATATTCATATGTGATACACATAATAAGGACTATCACTATTTAATAATCAAGTGTATAATGAGCTAGTCATTGAGAATGTGTAACTACTCCAGTGTTTTGGGCAACAACTAATATACATCTACAATGCCATAGAATACTACAACCTTACAGAAACTACTTATTATATAAGAACACATGCATGTCCATCAGTCTTGTTCGAAACAATATATGATTATGTATACATGTATGAATTTACCCCTATTATTTTTGAGTATTATGTTCCATCAAGCCACAACTGAATTACAGTCACTCTAGTAGGGGTTAAAATATAAGTATTCTGTGTCCCCTCAAAAGAACTCCAAGACAAGTCAATAGAGTTTGCAGATTTTTGTAGAAAAACCACATTAAGCAAGGCAATGAAACCTCGTCCTTGACAAATGAGAATTAATTATGTACATTCATTAGTCACTACAAATACCAAACTGCTCACACTTTTTTTGCTTTTTTATTAAAAACAGATTTTTTTAGTGCTGGCTTTTCTACACTCTATTAGTTTAAGAAACACACTGCACTGTACATCAGTTTGATATTATCTAAGATGAATATGATGTTAAATAGAAGCAAAGGTTTAGTTGATAGCATTGAATAGAGATACATGATTTTCTTACCTAGGTACACGAGGATCGTGCCATGTGCTTACACCAGTCTGAGTATGTAGAAAATATACCTGCCCCTGCTGAGTTGTCCTTTGCTCTGTTAATCAAGAAATATAGATGTGGAAATGAATAAAAACATGCAAGACAACTTTTTTCCTGAAAATTACATGGAACATATAGGAAAATAGAGTTAAATACATCACAGCCCATATAACTTCCTTCCGCTAAAAGTCTACCCAAACTTATATCTCCTTCAGAAGAGCTGTCAATGGTTAGGCTAGCATTAATAATTAAGAGCTAAGAGCTAAACATAAATTCCTATTATCCAATATATTCTCCTAACTGGTTATTTTTCTTGTGTGTATGTGTTATTTCTTCAAACTGTTATTCATTTTTGCATTAAAACGGAATGGAACAATTTATTTAAAAATACAAGGGGGTGCAGAATTCCATGTGTTATATTTCCCCTAGATCTTTGCATATCTTTGGAATGGGTCAGAAACAAATGCCTCCTCTTCACATGTACCAGAGTAATGTACAGAATGCCGCATGCAGAACACATGCTGCATTTGTCTCTTGTTTTATTCATGTATTTATTTTGAATATTTTTACCCTGCCTTTCTCCTTCGAAAAGGACCCAAGAAGGCTTTAGATATGTGCATCTAATTTAAACTTTTGGTGATGAGATGATTTCTATGTTGCAAATTTCATCTAATCAGAATGCTAGCAAAACTGTCTTTTTTAGAAAGAAATATAAGCCCCATGTTGCAGAAATTGACATTTCAGTGCCAGGCAAAATCCTTCCTGTTCCAGAAGTTTTTTAACTGATAATTGTGGGTTCTGATGGCAATTTTAATGTTGTATTTTAATGTATTGTATTTATGTGTTTTATTGTTTTAATTGTATTGTAATTTTGATGTTTTAATTGTCTATTTTGATTGTGAGCCGCCCAGAAACCTCTGCATAGTGGGTGGCATACAAGCTATATAAATAAATTATCCGATACTGAACTAAAGTACCTTTGTACTCTGCCACTAGGTCCAATACAGTATTTCCCAATCAGACCAGAGGTATTGAACTTTCCCTTTTTCTTCTCTATAGGAGGAAACTATAAACACATCTTTTTTATTTTAAAAAATGCTTTTTGCCACATAGTCCAGCAGAATTGTGTTGTTTTGTAAAAAAAAAAACACTTGAAAGAAATAAGAATGAATATAAAGTAAAAACTTATCCTCCTGTTCAGAGAAATTATAGACGTTTTTGATTTTAGAAATCTAAAGTGCATGACTATTTCTTTCTCTACAATACTTCTGTCTACCTCTCTTTCAAGCACCTGAAGGACTCCGTCAATATTGTTTACATTACAAGCAATATTTATATGGACTGTCAATTTCACTCGTGTTGTAGGGACTAGGAATTTTTTTCCCCTAAGGCTCTAGCACTGATGTTATTTGTACAATATCAAGCCACTCATTCTGAGCCAGAACCAGCACCACTAAAGCTGGCAAGTGAAACCCCCCTCTCATGCAACCTCAAAAGGGATCATATGTCCATTGCTTAAGAGGCTCAACATGGTATTAGGGAGCTTTTGAAATACATACCATATCCCTCGGGTAAGTCCGGAGGGGTATGTAGATGAGTTCTGCTCATATAATTCCTGTGCCTCTGAGATCTCACTCTTCTTTCTGCTAGCCTGGGGTCCGATGTCTGTCCACATGTTGCACCATTTATTCCTGTAATGGGTGTGTTTTCATCCACAAAGCAGCTCAATGGTCGGCCAGGGCTGGAATATTCTGATGCTGGTCTATTAAAAGAGGAAAGTAGATATTTTCTTTATCAATGTAATCACTTCTGCTAAACTACAGTATTCCCATAATTAAAACTATAGCTTTATTTAAAATGCTATGACACACTGCTGTCATATGAAAGCCAAAATGTTTAAGAATCCAAATAAATGAGCTTCAGAGGCCTTGGTAATAAGAGACAATTATGATCTATGGCAACAAAATGCTCAACACTGCTTTCCACAGAAACATACAGCCTATTTGCATCCTACTGCAAATGCAGCAACAAGGATTTTTTTTTGGGGGGGAGGGAGATATAGGGAGAAGAAGGGCTTAAGGGGCTGTATCTCTGAAGAAAAACAGCAGCTTCATTCAAAAACTAATGGTAACCAAGGCTCAAAGTAAAGAAGGACTCACTCCTGAGTTCTTCCTCTTTGTAGGAAAATCTTGCTTAACATGTTACGTCAACCAAACACCCTGCCTTGTTCATCACTTTACAGACAGGACTGCTAAACACCTCCTTCAAAAGCCACAGTAAGCCAGGATTTAAACATGAATGTGGTCATTTCTTCCTGATTCTGAATAATTCAACATATAATGTTGAAATATTTAATATAAGCAATAATGGTCTTGCATGACTGCCCGTATATACTATCGCCCTGTGGTTGCCGACTGGCATCACGGCAGAGTGGCAACCATTTAAAAACAGGCCGGCTCCGCCTTCCAGCTCCACTTCTCCCATGGTAACTGTGTTGCTTTCCATAAGCAGTACTAGATAGATCTAGGTCATAAGCAAATATGAAGAACAGGAAGAATAAGGCAACATTTTCTTTCTATTTTTCTGCTTTCCGTTCTTCTGCCCTAAAAGTAACACACACCAGAGGAATGAATACAAAGAAGTTCCTTTTGGAACCAAATCTGAATGTTACCAAGATACAGGTTGGGCAACAGAAATGATTTTACCTTACTGGAACAATGCTAGAGCGGATTCTCATAATGAAAAATAATAATGTGAGCAGTAGTCCTAACTGGGAGTTATGAATGTGTGCTGGAACACAGGAGAGAATAAAGCTTAGGAAAGTCCAGAAATGGTTAGCTTCTACTGAAGGTGATAAAGGGGGGGATTTATTCATGAACATTTAAAAAAGGCAATTCATACCGTGTTGGCCGCTCCCATTGTGTTGTTCGTGTAATATGATTTAAATATTGAATTCTTCCAGATGCAGTCCTCCTCTCTTCCCAACTGAAATATATAAAAATATACAGTGGTACCTTGTATAAAGGAATTAATTCATTCCAAATGAAATTATGTTAAGCAAATTTTCCTTTATACAAATTCCCATAGGAATGCATTGAAAACAGAGTGATCCTTTTTTTATGTTGTACGGATTCTCCCCATAGGCAATTATGTTAAGCAAATTTCCCCTATCACCAGAATTTTTTATGTTGTACAAATTTTATGTTATACAAGCTGTTTGTTATACAAGGGTCCACTGTACCTTATTTATAATAGGTTTGTTTCAATATGATTTTCTAGATTATATTCTGGTAAGAATACAAACTAGAGATTCGGTCCAGACTTAGATGCATAGAACTAACTTGACAGAATTCCCTGATAGCCAATCTGCCTCCTTGAAATACTACTCAAAAACTCATAGGGTTAATAAAGTGAGCTGTTACTTTGGGAAGGGAATCCCTGGAAATAAAATGTAGAGGTCTTCCAGAAACAGATATTCTAAGAAGAGAAGGCAGATACTGGATCCAACAGAGTTTCTAAACTTTTCCCCTCATTCACCAGGAGCACCCCCAAGCTATGGACCCTGTCCTTTAGGGGGAGTGCAGGACAGGACAGGGAAGTGGCCCTCTAACCTGTCCAGCGAAGCACCCACTAACAGCACTTCCTTCTTGTCTGCATTGAGTTTCAGTTTATTAACCCTCATCCAGTCCATTATCTGGTCCAGACATGAGTTCAGCACAGAAACCACCTCACCTGGATTGGTGGGAAATGAGGGGTAGTGTATTGTCAGCATATTGCCGACTCCTCAGCCCAAACCTCCTGATGACCTGTCCCAGCGGTTCCATGTAGATCTTAAACAGCATGGGAGATAGTATTGAGCCCTGTGGAACCCCATGATGTAAACACCATGGGGCAGAGCTACTATCCCCAAGCACCACCTTCTGGACATAGTCAGCCAGGAAGGAGTGGAAGCACTGCAGGACAGTACCTCCAACTCCCAACCTGGCCAGCCTATCCAGAAAAATACCATGGTCGATGGTGTCAAAAACCGCTGAGAGGTCCAGGAGTATCAGCATTAAAAAATGAAATGCTTGCTCCCCCAAAATGAGAGCACACACAGCTATGCCAAACATTATTGTAAAGCTCAGTTGCTGATTTGTATCTCTTACATCAAAATGAATACATATGAAGCAAACTAGTATTCTTCTCTCTGATATCATTACAAATAATCAGTAACATTAAAATTACAGTTAAAGCCGGGCATATAATGAGCAAATCCTGTTCTGTAACTTTGTGCCCAGTGTAACCATGAACAGGAGTCAAAAGCATTTACAGTGGTACCTTGTATAAAGGAATTAATTCGTTCCAAATGAAATTATGTTAAGCAAATTTTCCTTTATACAAATTCCCATATGAATGCATTGAAAACAGAGTGATCCTTTTTTTATGTTGTACGGATTCTCCCCATAGGCAATTATGTTAAGCAAATTTCCCCTATCTCCAGAATTTTTTATGTTGTACAAATTTTATGTTATACAAGCTGTTTGTTATACAAGGGTCCACTGTAATTTACACTGATTATTCCTATCCCCTTGAGTTAGGTTCGGCTCCCTATGGCCAACTTTTGCCCTAGAGAAGCCTGTGGGAGCCTCAAAATGGGGAGGGGAACCATTAAGAGTCAAAAACTGCTGCTGGGTCATTGGCAGCATTCTTGATCCTAAAGGCAGTAATTCAGCAGTGATTGATTGAATTTTAAAGGCTGTATCCCGACTTCCTGGTCCTGTCGTCTCCAAAGGTTTCCCCAGGGCAAAATATCATCCTAAAAAGCTAACACAGAGAGAAAGGAACATCTTAACTAGTGTAAATTAAAGTTTTCTGGTGTCAAATCTAGATTATATTGGGTATTAAGTTACACAACAGGATTTTGCCCACTATACTTTTCATTCTCTACTTACCCATCTGGTAAATCATTGTCAAACAGTCTACTGCAGTCCACAACTTGCCCTCCTGTTCCTATCCTGTCTCTGGACTGAAGACTTACTATTAGGGGGAGAAACAAGTTGTAACTACAGATATTACAATGCATTACAACATTGTCAAGGCCAAGAATTGCATGGTTTGTAAGTGTATTTTGAAAAGCCACATATTTCAGTAGTTCTTAAAAACAGTTAACACATTTTTAATACAGGCAAGTTCAAGTAGTTCATAGTCTCACAAGATTTGTTTGCCTTCTAACAGGAACGCAAGGATGGCCGTTTCAGATATTATTGTTGCAATTCCTCTCCACCTACTGTAGACAGTATAGCCAACAGTGGGGAGTGCTGGGGAGTGCAGTTCAACAACATATGGGGGTGTCACTCCTTGTCTACTGCTTCCCTATAGGAACCTAACTTACAATATGAAAAGCCAGTGATTTATACTCTTATCATATTCAGATAGGCTGTGCCAAATGTTCAAAAAGAGAGTCCAAGAGAGATTCCTCTAAAACTGGCCTGAGGAATAAGATGCACTTGAAAATGATTGCTTCCCTTCCTGTCTACTATGGTAGATCTGTTTTTGTAGGAGCTGGAGCTTTTCTATAACCCACACTACATCTCCAACAATGTCTCCACCCCAAAACAGGGCGGCAAACGTGCAGCTTGTTCAGTTAAGTGCCAGTTTTTCTATGGGGCAATATTATCTTGAGAGTGTATAGATAGCACTTGAGTAAACTATCTTGAGTATCTAAGCTTTTCCAATTAGGGAGAGCAAGGCAGTGGAAAGTATTACAGCACTATGGGGAGGGAGACAAAGAATGGGGAGGAATTCAGCCACACATACGTGTGATGCATAGTTGAGAAAATGCAAAACACCGGCCTCGAGCTTAATCCCTCACCAAAATCATATTTTCACTTTCTTTCACACATGTGGAAGGATCCTGATAATGCAAAGAGCATTCTGATGGGACAATGATGCAGTTCTGCTCTATGTAGCCCAACATTCTTATAAATCTTTACATGGAAAAGATTTAGGTGGCGGTGGGGCATTTGATGATTTGTATTTGCCATTAACATACTTCTGACAACTCTTCCTCCCTCTCATCAGATTCAGGTCAGAATCCATAATATGATGGATGAGAGCCCATGTATAGCAGCTCTGTCTCAGCAAGATTTAAGCTCCTCAAGTAGAAACTGTGTTTAGAAATATGATTGCGTCCCCTCCCCAAAAGGACTGTGTTTCTAAGCTGGGGACTTGCTTTGGAATTGGATCTGCCACTGGTGTCTCAGGTGACCTCTGTGTCCAGAACTGGCTTGTATCACCTTAGGCTGCTGGTACAATAGCAGCAGGCCCTCCTGGAAGAAAGCACGCTGACCACAGGAATCTAGAGTCTTATACCGTCAAGAATTTTCTTCAGTGGAATTTTAGGTGATGGGGCTGCCTGTCTTGGAATACTGTTCCGAAATGTCAATTAGTCCAACATACAGCCATCAGGATAATATGCAGAGACCAGTTGGGAGGAATGTTTCTTGCTGCTGCTGAAATAATTCATTGCCTTTTGGTCTGTTGCCAAGCACCATTCAAAAGTGTAGTCCTTACCCGCAAAGCCATGTAAGGCTTAGGATCTATACAAGTGGTACCTTGTATAAAGGAATTAATTCGTTCCAAATGAAATTATGTTAAGCAAATTTTCCTTTATACAAATTCCCATGGGAATGAATTGAAAACAGAGTAATTCCATTTTTATGTTGTACGGATTCTCCCCATAGGCGATTATGTTAAACAATTTCCCCTATCTCTGGAATTTTTTATGTTGTACAAATTTTATGTTATACAAGCTGTTTGTTATACAAGGGTCCACTGTATAGATAAATGGAATGCCTGTCCTATACCAACCTGCCCATGCACTACATCCATTTACCAGAAGCTCTCTTTCATATTCTCTGCCATTCCAACAACAAAGGTGAATAGTGACGAGACAGAGATCCCTCTCAATGGCAGTACCCCATTTGTAAAGCAGCCTATTTGTCACTTATCACCATCTCTAATATATGGAGACTTCCCTCAAGTGCCGAAAACTCCATGCCCAGAGCATTCCCAATCCTGATATTTCACTAAATGGTCATAGGAAGAAGCACTTTTTACTCATTTTAAAATCCTAAAATATGGACACTCCATTAATTTTGAATTATTGTCTTCTAATACAAATTTGCTCTCTTCACTTGCCTGTACTTTGAAACACTGAACAGCATTTAGATACTTGATTAACACTGTGCAGACAAAATGATCTATTATTTTTAGTAACATCTCACAGTGCAATCATGTTGCAGTAGGTAAACTTTAAATATGAAATAAAGAATTCACATTTTCAGTATAATATAGATACATACACAATTAAATATGGAAATCTTTATCCATTTGGCAATAATTTTTATATCTGATTTTTTCACAGAATCATAATATGGCACTTTGTTGTTTCTCATGCTATAAACAGTAAAATAAAATCTGCCTGTAAAAGCTCTGTTTACTTTTTAGACAAGTCAGTCAAGAATGAAACTGAAAATATGGTTTTATTTGTAATTTCTGAGGCATTAAGATTAATGTGTTTTCCTAATCCTGTTTAGATTGAAAATGAAAGCTCATGTCTAGACAAGCATGTATCCTGTAAAAGATAATAGAGAAACCAGGTCCCATGTTAGCCAAAAGGCATGCCAACCTTCTGAATGAGGCACAATTGGCAAATGGAGGCCTACAGCTCTACCTGTTAGAATCCATATTCTCAATATGCAGGTTAAGGATAGATCTGCAAATGGGTAAATCAAATGACTCAACTAATGATTAGAATAATTTAGTATCCTGATGGATGGATTGCTTTGATTTAAATATTAATCTAACAAAAACATCTATGAAACAATGGAAAGGTTTTACATTGCTTTCCCCAAACAATTTCACCCAACAAATCTACAGAAGGGGTAATCAGGTGGACATTTTTTTAATCTTTTGTTAGCAGCTCCTTTATTTCAAGATAGTCTGTTTAGCACACCCATCTCCCCACAACCTTTTGTAAGCCTCCAGAAAACAGAGCATATTCTTACTTTCATTCATTTATTAGAAGACTAATACAGTGGTACAGTAATCCCCTGCCTATTGTGGGGGTTAGGGACCCGACCCACAATAATGGGAAATGCGCGATATGCGGATGTTGGGGTCGGGTCACGACTGGGCGGCCTCTCTGGGGCCTCTTACACTTACCTGAGGCCTGTTATTGCCCCGAACAGGCCTCCAACAGGCTTCCCGGGCCTGTTGGAGTCCACAGAAGTAGTTTGGGTGATCCAGAAGTTACTTCTGGTTTTCTGGAAGTGACTTCTGGTTTACCAGAAACCACTTCTGGGGCCTCTAACAGGCCCAGGAAGCCCGTCAGAGGCCTGTTTGGGGCAGTGCTAGGCCTGGAGTAAGTGCAAGAAGCCTCAAGCAGGCCCAAGCAGCTTGCCCCAGGGGGCCTTGCATTTCATATACTACAGTCCCGCAATATACCGGGACAGCAGTATATGAACCGCGAAATGGAGGGGGACGACTGTACCCTGGTTTAAGAACACCTCGGTTAACAAATTTTTCACTTCAGGAAAGGAAATCCATTGAAAATAATGCCTCTCTTTATAAAGTTTTTTCTGAAAAACCTCGGGAAAACCTCAGGTGACAATTGTTTTCTAAGGACTTTCTTTCCCAGGATGCATTATGCCCCCATGCATTTCCAGTTTACAAAATTTCCGCTTAACTAAGCGTGTCAGAGAATGCAGCCGAGGTATGCCTGTATGCTAAATAGTAATCAGCATGATAATATGCTTTGCGCCTCTGACCTGACTGGTGAAGTTTCCCATTAAACACACTGACCACAACTTATTTTTTCATTGTGTACTAGCAGGATTTTGCCTATTTAAAGAAAATTATGCTACTTCTAGTCCTCAAAATTAAGAAAAGTTTTTTAAATGTATTATTTTGCCACTTCTTTCACAAAGAGATAGTACTCTCAGAGTGGGTAACATCACAATGCTAAAGTTGGTTAATGCTCTGCTTTCCAGGGTTTTCAAGGTATAGTCAGAGTTAGTTCACCAGTAACTTATTAAAGAGGATGTCCTGGGACTATGGAGCTTGCCCAAGGCTATAACAGGCTGGCTCTTCTACTGAGAGACACAATGGGAAACTAAACCTCTAACCTTCGGCTCTGCAACCATATACTTACCTCACAGAGTTTTCCTACATCTGTCCAAAATTGTTGCACTACGTCACAGATTCATGCAACCACAAGCATCAATAACATCAGCTCCTCCAACTATGCAGAATGGAATATGATATAATCCAAGAAGCAATTAAACAGGTTTTTAACCTTAATTAAACATAATTAATTAAACACCTTTCCAGCTGGTTGGATAGCTCAGAGAGCTAAGTTTCTGGCTGCAAAACCAGCGACTAGGAGTTCAATCTCCACTGTGTCTCTTGGGAGAACAGCCAGTCTATATAGCCCTAGAATACCCCCTAGAAAAAGGAAATGATGAACCACTTCTGTTATGTCTATCACTAGGTCTGAGTGATCTTTTTGTATTCCTCTTTGTTGGACTAGAAGCTTAACTACTGAGGCACCATTTAAAGCAGTGGTTTTTAATCTCAAAAAGCTTTCTACATAACCATTCTTTCTTCCAAATGCCCTTGGACATCACATGCATACCATTTTGATACAATTCTTTCTTCATAAGTGATAAATTCACCGGAATAACAGAACAGGATTCTGCAATATATCCACTACCCTGTAGTGTTCTAAGCACCCACTTTAACTACACATTTAAACATAGGCACTTACCTACTATCTGTCCTCTAACAGTATCATTGTCATTTGGCCCAAGTTTGCAAAGATCCAACCTCTGATCTACAAATACAGAGGGGAAAAACAGAGATATATACCTTACCACATGCAAATACCAGTTATATAATAGATTCCAACCTCTCTCCCTTATCAACCAGGAAAAGGAACTGCACCAAAACAGCAAGGTCAGCTTGAAGACTGCACAGAGGAATCCGAATCTACCAGCACAACAAGGGGCGCCTACAAAGCCTCGAACGAGGCGAGTGGTGGTAGTTGGAGACTCCTTACTTAAAGGAATAAGAAGCGGTCATCTGCACGCCTGACAAAATGAATCGAGACATCTGCTGTCTCCCTGGAGCCAAAGTCCTGAATATAACAGAGAGTCTGACAAGACTCATCAAGCCCAATGATTCTAACCCCTTTCTTTTGGTCCATGTAGGAACTAATGATACTTCAAAATGCAGCTTTCGCTATATCACAAAGGCAAATGAAGATGGGTAGGAAGCTGAAGGACTTGAGTGTGCAGGTGGTAATTTCGTCTCTTCTCCCTGTAGAAGGACATGGCTCACAAAGGGAAAGAACAATAGTGGAGATGAACAACTGGCTTCGGAGACGGTGCCGGCAGGAATTATTTGGATTCTTGGACCATGGTTTGATATTTCATTCAGATGGTCTATTGGGCGAGGATGGGGTGCACTTCACCACTGCTGGTAGGAATCTTTTTGCCAAGAGGCTTGAAAATTTGATAAGGAGAGCTTTAAACTGAGTTCTCAGGGGGAGGGAGAAAAAATTCTTAAAGGTAGAGATCCAGAAGGGGTTGTGGGAAATAGCCCAAATGTTGAAGGAGGGGCAGGACAAAGAGTATTACAGACCATCAATGTGAGGAAAAACAGGTTAAGCAAAGGGCTTGTAAGAAACACACGCAGCCTCAAATGTCTCTACACCAATGCACAGAGCATGGGAAAGAGACAAGAGCAGGTGGAACTCCTAATACAGCAAAATAAATATGACATAATTGCCATCACTGAAACCTGGTGGGATGAGACATATGATTGGGATGTTGTTATTGGAGAGTACAACCGTTTCAAAGGAACAGACCTGGTAAGAAATGAGGAGGTGTAGCTTTATATATTAAGGACATATATCGTGCTGAAGAAATACAAGATATACAACAGGGAAAGCAGGTTGAGAGTATTTGGGTGAGAATTAAGGGTGAGAAAAATGAGAGAGATGTCACTGTGGGGGTATATTATAGACCCCCAAGTCAGCCCGAGGAGTGGGATGATGCCTTCTGTGAGAAGATGGCCACACAGTCAAAAGGGAGATATGTAGTACTAATGGGAGATTTTAACTATCCTGATGTATGTTGGCAGTCCAACTCAGCTAAGAATGCAGAGTCTAACAAATTCCTTGCTGCCCTTGCAGACAATTTCATGGTCCTGAAGGTAGAGGAGGCAACAAGAGGCACAACCACTTTAGATCTGGTCTTAACCAATAAGGAGAACCTTATAAATGGGGTCAAAGTGGTGGGATATTTAGGTAAAAGTGACCATGCCCTCTTGGAATTTGTTATACAGTTGGAGGGGGAAACGAAGCATAGTCAGACAAGAATCCTGGACTTTAAGAAAGCAAAGTTTTGTAAACTTAGGAAGTCCCCATAGGTTGGAGGAGGCCAAATATTGTCCCTATCTTCAACAAGGGGGAAAAAGAGGACCCAAATAATTACCACCCTGTCAGCTTGACTTCAATTCGATCCTAGAACAAATTATTAAGCAGACAGTCTGTAATTATTTAACTAGCAATGCTGTCATTATGAGAAGTCAACACAGATTTCTTAAAAATAAGTCATGCCAAACCAAATTGATGTCTTTCTTTGATAGAATTACAGGCCTGGTAGATGAGGGGAACGCTGTGGATATTGTTTATCTAGATTTCAGTAAGGCCTTCGATAAGGTTCCCCATGGTATACTTGCAAAGAAGTTAGTAGAATGTGGGCTAGATAGTGCCACTGTTAGATGGATTTGTAATTGGTTGACTGATCACATCCAAAGGGTGATCATCAATGGCTTCTCTTCAGCTTGGAGAGACATGACCAGTGGGCCGCCCCAGGGTAATGTTCTGGGTCCAGTGCTATTCAATATCTTTATTAATGACTTGGAGGAAGGAATAGAGATTAGGCTTATCAAATCTGAAGATGATACCAAATTGGCTGGGGTTGCTAATTCCCTAGAGGATAGGCTGAAAATTCAAAAGCACCTTGACAGATTAGAGTGCTGGGCCAAAGCTAAAAGAATGGGTTTCAACAGAGGGAAATGTAGGGTGCTGCATCTAGGTAAAAAGAATGAATTGCATAGATATAGAATGGGAGACACCTGGCTGGAAAATAGTCCCTGTGAAAGGGATCTGGGAGTCTTGGTGGACCACAAATTGAACCTGAGTCAGCAGTGTGATGTGGTGGCCAAGAAAGCCAACACAATTCTTGGTTGCATCAACAGAAGCATAGTGTCTAGATCAAGGGAAGTGATAGTACCATCTATTCTGCTCTGGTGGGACCCCATCTGGAGTACTGTGTCCAGTTCTGTGCACCTCAATTTAAAAATGTTGACAATCTTGAGCGGGTCCAGAGTAGGGTGACTGAGATGATTGAGGGTCTGGAAGAAAAGTCTTACAAGGAGCGGCTTAGGGAGCTGGGAATGTTTAGCCTTACAAAAGGGATATGATAGGTATGTTTAAATATTTGAAAGGATGTGACACTGAAGAAGGGACTAGTTTGTTTTCCTTGGCTTCAGAGATTGGATGCAGGGCAATGGTCTCAAACCACAGGAAAAGATATTCAATTTAAACATTAGGAAGAACTTCATGACAGTTAGAGCTGTTTGGCAGTGGAATATGTTGCCACGGAGGGTGGTGATGTCTCCTTCTTTGGAGGTTTTTAAGCAGAGGCTGGATAGCGGTTTGTCAGGAGCACTGTGACGGGGGTTCCTGCATGACAGGGGGTTGGACTACATGGCCCTTGGGGTCTCTTCCAAGTCTATAATTCTATGATTTTATACTGCAAGTTATTCCTTAAAGATTATTTTTATGCCCCCAAAAGACTTACAGGGAGACAACTTTCACATAATGCAGCACTAAACAGCTCTCTATGTTTGTCCCAAAACAGAGAAGTATTTATATTAGGTCTACTCACAACCAGTGTCTTTAAGGCGGTTGATAACATTGGAAAGAAGTCTCACACAACCCAGAAAACCAGCTCCCTGTTTTTTATGGATTTTCTTGTGATTCCATACGCTGATTGTTATTGAGTCTGACTTCCCAATGTATCTGAAAAAGGAAAAGAATCAGAACAACGGAAATTATATTGACTGCATACTTGAGACAGTCTGTTTTTATCTGTAAAACATTTTTGAGGCTAGGAAGAGTAAACATAGTGTCATATTCACAGGAACTCCATGGTACAGATTGGTAAAAGATTACTGAGTAATTTATTTGTAAAACAGAATTTATGCGAAGAAATTTCAAAGGAGCTTTTCAGAATGTTACGCATAAATCAAATATTGCCAAGGTCCTTGGCTAGACAATGACAGTATGTCTAAGGGGAAATGGCTGGTATATCACAGGATGTTTAATTCTGGGGGAATATAACATTTGAGAATTACGGATGTCCCTGAGAGACGTTTAGTAGTCTTCTTCCATTACATATTCCCTTGTCAGTACAAAGATCCAAGTATTCCACTTACTGAAAGACATCCTCCTACACTCACCCATTCCAATTATCAACTTCCCTTTTCCCCACAACTGCAATACATCTTTTATTATCTAGCCATAAATGAAACTGTCAAGGCCCAGAGATCAAAAATTGCAACCACTTTCCAAGACTTACAGTGGTTGCTCTTTTCAAGTTGCTATGTTACCCCTACTCTCACCCCACCTCTTTCCTGTATGCAGGCCCCTCATCTAGCAAGCTTGTTGAGATTTTAGGGGACTCTCTGCATACAGGAAGAGAGAACAAAAAGTACAGCAGGGGACTCTGATCCTATAGCAGCGTACCTCTGATTAGAAAGAGCTCTAGCTAAATTTATATTTAAACTAGGGGAGTTTTGTTTTCTGTAAAATTATTTTATCTGCATAGATACAGATTGATGTAGCATTATGACAGGTCATAATTTAGCAATGTCCCTTCAATCCTACTCAGAAGGCAAGAGCAGCAGATGATCCACAGAAAAAAATGGAAGCTAATTCTATTCACCTAGTCTTCCCACACCATGGACACCTGAAATCTTCTCTAGATCTCTTAAAACTATATAAACCTTTCCATACTATGAAGGGATCTGGTAAATACAATTAATTGTGTAAACTGATGTAACATATTGTAGCTGATTAATGGATTGCCACTCAAATTCCTCATTACATGTCAAGTTGTTTGACTGGCATGCAATAAGGAATGCAAACAATAACCTGTAGCAATTCACTGCCACAATTTACCTAATTACACTTATCCTGGTGTAAATTCTGTAAGATCTTGCCAGTTAGTAATGTGTGAATATGGAAACCTAGATTTAGCTATTGCAATGTTTTAACAAGATTTAGCACCCCACTATGCCAAACAAATAAGGCTTATGTGTCAAGTCAGTCTACACCACTTACTGCTGAAGGCCACCCAGGTTCCAGCTTCTAGAATAGGAACCATGGCAAATACTCTTGCCAAATAAATAAAGCAAAATATTCTTTTTATGGTTGAATTCAGATTTTCTGGAAAAGGTTTTTCATCTAGCCTATTGCATATCTGAAGGCATATAAAAGTACAGCAGCCTTTATTACAGGTAGACTGGAAGAACAGCCCACTAAACACAACATTACTATGAATATGTTTCAGATCAACTTGAAATAAGACTCTAATGTAAAAGCAGAATTATGAATTCCTATTATTAAATGAGATATAATCCTTTAGTGAATGCTCTTATAATTTACAAATACTGTACAGTACTGGGACCATAACTGAGCTGTTGCATACTACTCCTAGTATCAATTCCTTGATCTTGTATCTTTTGACAGAGAGAATGGCAGTGATTGGCAGAGGGAGTATATGCATGCTGTACTGTATGTACAAAGACATAAATGCTAGAAACCCAAACAATCCATTCCTGTTCTAATGCAGAGAAAGGAAACTGAATTTGTTTCTTCAAAACTGATTTTCAACAAAAGGGTTAATAAGTTCTGTGATGCACCCAGTCAAACATCAGTCAACTTCTAGGGAAGACCTCTATTTGGAAGGAGAAAAGCAATCATAACCGGGAGGGGAAAACTATGCTGGAGAAGCTCACTTTGCTAATTCAACACTTTTAGAACACAAAGCAAAACCTGAAAAAAGACCGATGTCAAACCCTTTCTCACACAAGTCTCAATAGCTTGCATTCTCCTTTTACAACATTAAAATAGTTTAACCAAATGTCATAGCAGACCTAAAAACATAGGCACAATAACTCTTTAAGCACTGGGAGAGTTCAAAAATGTAACAGAAATTTGAGAGAGTCATAAGGAAAAGCTCCTGTATTCCAGATGATGATATATGGACATCCATTTTGGAACAAATACTAAGTTTTTCCAAATAGGCAAAGATAAACTCTACTAGCAATCCTCTCTGTTACTTGTTTTTATCAAAATTTAAATTAGAAACAATATTTTTATAAAAGAAAAACTCACAGGAAAACAACACTTCTTTTAGAACCAACAAAAACTAATTTAAAGCAACATGCAATACTAAAAATTAGTGTACAGGAGTGTGTAGAATTCCAGATACTCTGAACAAAATGTAAAACTTGTATATAATTTACAACAAATTAATTTCACACTTAAGTGGGAGTATCCCCATTAGGGGGAGTGTGGGAGTGTTAATTTCTTTGTTGAATGTGGAATCTTTCATAACCAAAAGCCAACATTAAGCCAAGAGACAACCTTTTTTCCAGTCACTCTGTGTGTGTGTGTGTGTGTGTGTGTGTGATCTAAGTCTTTATTTTTCATCCTAAAACACAAAAGGATAAAAAAAGAAAAAAGAAAACTGAAGGGATTTTATATTACATGAGCTCTAAGAATGTCACATATTTGCTCCTTCCCCTGGCTGATCACCACTGTTCTGCAGCCACAGAGACCAAGTGGGCATTTTGCCATGGAGACACTGTTATCCTTGGCGTGCAAGCTATTTCCTGTAACAATGAATGTGTCATAAGTCAAAGACCAGCGTTCCCATGCAATAGTGTGTTGTCAGGGTAAACATTATTGCAGTGCCTTTAGAATGCATTAAATGATTATTTTCACAACAGGATAGTGAAGAAAATAATCTTACAGACTGCAGGATTAATCATTAATATTTGGCAGAATACTGCATTCTATCGTTATTACGGTATTTCCTAGTCTTCTGTAAAAGAAAAGGAATACAGTGGAACCTTGACTTACAAGCTGCTTGACTTGCAGCATATTTGACTTGCAGCAAGAAGGGGCCTGTTTGACTTGAGTCACAGGCTTTGACTTACAGCTCGGAGCCCCGGCATAAGGCACTGGCTGCCACCTCCAAACTGCTCCTGCCTTCTTCCTCTCCTCTGGCAGCAGCAGCAGCGGCTTTGGCGAGGCCAGCTCCAAGCACCTGGAGCTGGTCCTCGGCCTCGCCGAAGCCGCCACTGATGCCGGAGAAGAAGAAGGGCCGGGACCTTGGGGCTGGCCTCGCTGGTTAGACAGTCGGCTCAGTCTTGTAAAAAACCTGGCTGCAGAAGTCTGGTCCACAATGGAAGCATTTTAGTTGGGGAGCTGTACAGTTGTGGGACTCTAATGGTAAGCATAGAGTTGTTCAGGACTTGGAACGTCAGGTTAAAAATCAGTAAAACTTAAATGTTAGACATTGTTGCTATGAACATTAAAAAGTGGAGGCGTATAACTTGTGGACTATAATTCCACTGGCTCCTCCTCTCTTTGAAAAGACATTTCATTTACATCCCCGGAAGGAATCTCCTATCCCAGTCAAATTTGTGTTAAATTGCTGTTTTCGGGGGTCTTTTTCATCATCTGGAACGGATTAATCCACTTTCCCATTA
>JAHTLZ010000010.1:7645964-7678817 GCA_023846285.1 Phrynocephalus versicolor
ATTAGATTGAAAGAGAGGCAGAATTAAAAGACAGACTCTTTGTATATCTTTCTCTTTTTTGGGAGATGGATGCACATAATAGTGGTGGGTGACTATTTTCAAAGATTTGGAATACTGCTTGCCATCCAACATTCATACTGATCATGGAATATAAATATGTGTAAAGGTTTTCATGGCTGTTGAAAGATAAGACTAATTAATGTCTTTATTGAAGTGAGGGGACTCAAACCCAATACATGCACAGCAATACAGATATTAAAACTGCACAACCATATTATTTTAATTTAAAACTTTTTATCCTCTCATAGAATAATGAAGTTGGAAGGGGCCTACAAGATCATAGAGTTTAACCTCCCTGCTCCATGCAGGAATAGGCAGGAATACAATCATAGGTTATTTGACAGGTGGTTATCTGGATTTCTCTTGAATGCCTCCAGCATCGGAGCACTCACTACCTCTTAAGGTAATGGGTTCCACTGCCATACTGCTCTAACAGTTAGGAAATTTTTCCTGGCATTCAACCAAAAGCTCTCTTCAGACCATTGTCACATACCATACATTCTGGTTGACTGAGAACAGATCCTGTCTCTCCTGAAAGCCTTTCAAATATTTGAAAAGTGAATTTTATTCGTTTATTCATTTATATCTCCACTCAGTCTCCTTTTGTCAAGGCTAAACATACCCAGTTATTTCAGTGCTTCCTTGTAAGACTTGGTATCCACCCCCCTAATCATTCTTGTTGGTCTCCTCTGAACTTCTTCCACTTTGTCAGTATCTTTCTTGAAGTGTGGTGTCTGGAACAGTGTCGAATAGAGAACTACTACCTCATGGGATTTGGAGACAGTACTTCTATTAATCCAGCCTAAAATAGCATTTGCCTTTTTTGTAGCCACATCACACGGCTGGCTCATATTCAACTTGTTATCTATGATGATTCCAAGATCCTTCTCGCTTGTAGTATTGCTGAGCCAGATATCTCCCGGCTTGTATCTATGTGTTTGTTTTCTTTTTCCCCCTAGATGCAGTACTTTGCATTCATTCCTGTGTTGGCTTCTAGTTATTACTACACTGTTTTTGAGATGTGTGCCTAGTGGCCACTTTATAATGTCCCAAATTTTTCCCTGGGATTGATGTCAGACTGACTGGTCTGTAGTTCCCTGGTTCTCCTTTCTGTCTTTTTAGAAGATAGGGACATTACCCTTTCTCATCCATTTCCCATGATTTTAAGAAAATAATGGATAGAGGTTGAGAGGTCTTCAGCCAGTTCCTTCAATAATCTTGGAGGCAGTTCATCCAGTCCTGGAGATTTGAACTCATTCAATGTAATAAGATATTCCTTGCCGATTTGTTTATCAGTCTCCAGCTTCAATCTTGTTCACTATGTCTTTTCTTTGTCATATGCACTGAGTAGCTGAGCCACTGTTTCTTTTCTTTCTCTCTTGCTACATAATATCTGAAGAATGCTTTTTGCTGCTTTTAGAGTCTCTAGCTAACTTCAGTTCATTCTCTGTTTTAGCCTTCATATTGCCATCCCTGCAATTTGTTGCAACCTGTCTGCACTCTTCCTTTGTGGCCTGGCCTTCTTTACGTTTCCTATATGTCCCCTTTTCTGTTTTCAGGGCCTCTCTGAGCTTTTTGTGAAGCCACACTGGGCTTTTTTTTTTTTTTGCTGTCTCCAACTTTTGTTGTTGTTGGAATTATTTGTACTTCTGCCTTTAGAATTTACTTTTTAGAAAGTCTCACCCTTCTTTGACCTCATTTCTTGCTAGTCTCTCTGTCCTTCAGCTTCTGAATCTCCCCAGGGATCCCTTTCACCTCAAGAACAGGAGAGGGCTTTAATATTGGCAAAGCACTGCCTATGCTCTGGCAGGACCACTGCCAACCATGTCCTGATGTTTCAGGCTTCTCTGTCCCAAGGCTCTCAAAGGCTTCCCCGGGGCAAAATATCAAATGTAAATAAAGATTAAAATCACTGGTGCTGATGCCATTACTACAGTATTTACATAGCAGATCAGCCACACGTTCCCCAATTGCTATTTGTGTGCAATTAATGATACATCATAGAGAAATAACCATGTAAAAAAATGTCATCCTAGACATACTCTTGCTTTGCCCCATATGTTTTCCTTCTGTTCACATTCCTTTCTCAAATACACATGATTTTAGTTACCTCTTGGTGATTCTATAGCATTGGCTAGTTTCTTGGCAGTCATCGCATCTTTACTTGGTTGTACCAATCAGGCTTCTGTTGTGCAGTGCTATGCTATTTCAGGTCCAGTTACCACGAGAAGAAACATGATAAAGTCTCTAAATAAAAGACTGCTATTGCTATTGCTAACATGCTCGGCAATGTGAACTGCAGGTCTAAGGCAATTTGTTAAACACTAATACCTTCAATGTATTCTCGAAGGCTTTCGTGGCTGTGGTCTGATAGCTGTTGTGAGTTTTTTGGGCTGTTTGGGCATGTTCTGGAAGTTTTTCTTCCAGATGTTTCGCCAGACTATGTGCACAGCATCTTCAGAGGGCAAGGAGCTCAGGGAACTAGGATTTCTCTCTGTGCTCTGGGATACAGAGTGTGACTGTGTGGTTTTAAAGTTGTGGGAAAGAGGACACTTGTCCTATGCAGGAGAACAGGTGTCAGTCATTGTATTGTGATAGAGGGATTAAGAAGTTCCACTGCAATTGGGTGGCAGCAAGCCTTCTCTGTAGCTGAGAGGTGTCATTAGCTGTTCTATTGTGTGAACTGATCACTGGTGCTTGTGGTTGGGTGGGAATCATTGAACTTTGATCTTCTGCAGGCTGTAGTTTTCAGTACTGGAAGCCAGGCTTTGTTGATTTTTAGACTTCCATCTTTTTTCTTTTGAAATCAAAAGAGGCATCAAACCGAAAAAACACCAAAATGAAGAAAAGCAGCCCCCAACAAACAAAGTATTTCTGCTGTACATAAAAGGAGTCACGGACCGCATGAACAAAGTGTTGAAAAAACACAACCTACAAACAATACTTCGACCCAGCACAAAAATACAACAAATGCTACGGTCAACAAAGGACAAAGGAACCCACTTACCACTCCAGGAGTATACAAGATGCCTTGTAGTTATGGTCAGGTATATATGGGGACCACACACGCAGCATCCAGGCAAGAATCAAAGAACATGAAAGACACTGCAGACTAAAAACAACCAGAAAAATCAGCAGTAGCTGAACATACCCTGAAACAAACTGGACATGATACCTCTTCCAGGACAGAGGTACTGGACAACACCAATCACTATGTCAGAATACACAGGGAAGCCACTGAAATCCACAAACATAAGCACAGTTTCAACAAAAGAAGAAAGTCTAAAAATCAACAAAGCCCGACTTCCAGTACTGAAAACTACAGCCTGCAAAATATCAAAGTTAAATGATTCCCACCCAACCACAAGCACTGGTGATCAGTTCATACAACAGAGCAGCTAATGACACCCATCAACTAAAGAGAAGGATTGCTGTCACCCGACTGCAGTGAAACTTCTTAACCCCTCATCACAATACAATGACTGACACCTATTCTCCTGCATAGTTTCTTCTTTTCTACAACATTAAAGCCACACAGTCTCACTCTATACCCCAGAGCACAGAGAGAAATCCTAGTTCCCTGAGCTCCTTGCCTCTGAAGAAGATGTCCACAGAGTCTGGCAAAACGTCAGGAAGAAAAACTTCTAGAACAAGGACAAACAGCCCGAAAAATTCACAACAGCTAACTAATAACTTTAGTTTCTGAGAACCTCTCCAGAAAATTACCATATATACCACTCCCAACATCCATGCAAACACAAGACTAATGGTCACCATCCTCTCCAGCACAGTAGGGAGCACGAGGGTTGTGAATCCAGTCTTAAACCAGTTAAAGGTGAGCAGTTTATTAGCAACAGCATTTTAAAGCAATAATTAAGCATTATTTTTATCCTCAGGGGAATCTATCAGGGGAAAAATGTCAAGAGACTTTGGCCAAGGCCAGCTATGGCCAAAACCAAAGGAAAAAGTGCACTGAACACATTTTCTTACACTGCCATTCTTTTCCTCCGCCCTTTTTCTCCATTCCCCAATATATCTTATTTTTTCCTCTTTCTTTTTTCTTCTCTGGTAATCTACTGGCAGGGAGACGGAGTGGTATGAACTCACAGCTTGCAAATGTCTTTTTTGCCAGGATATAAGCAGTAGATTGCCCAGTCCTGATTTAGACATATTAAGAATGGCTAGACTTGGGGTGGTACTTATCTAGAGCAGAGGTGGGAAATATTGTTAAATTACAACTTCCATCATCTCTCAGAACTAGATATGGTGGGAACAGAAGACTACAGATTCCCCATCTCTGACCAGGAGAATTCAAAATAAATTAAGAGTAGTTAAATAAATATAAGATAATAATATGACAAAAATATCCACCATAACATTATATTCATGAAACATATTGTATAAATAAACTGAATAAATGAAAGAGGCATACAAGGGTAGAAGATAGCACACATGTTCATCTCATATTTGTATTTACCAACTGTCATGAGAACAAGATTTACCTCCCCAATTAAGCTTCAATTTATTGCTACAGATTGAATCACATAAGAACTAGCATCAGTGTGTTTTAGATAAACAAAGAAAGGAAGGTAAAACTATGCAGAGAAATTAAACAAAAGAGCTAATAAACTCTTGGACATTTATAAAGTCTCAAAGTAATAATCAGAGACTATCTGATTCTATAAATTTCTATTTTGTTGGTGAATACCCAGCTCAAAGTCTGGCTATAGCTTTATCATTCCCTATTGACACCTACAAGTCATAATGCTGATTCCACTTTGGATCAAGGGTATTCTTCACAGTATCTGTAGAATGGCACTGGCCAGATCCGTCAACCACCACTTTAGCAAATGGATCAGGAAGTCCTGTCAGAAGGGAGGAAAAATACATAATAGGGTGGGCGTATAATTAAATTGTAACATCTTTGTCATGACTGATTGCCATTTGTCAGGTTTTGTGAAACAAGCACATAATTCCTCCGTGTTTACCAGTTTTATTCTGTTAACAGGAGCAGGACTCTTGTTTTCATTGGCCTTTTATTTGTTTTGAGAAACTCGGAACCTTTCAAAATCTGTTCCTGTACTCTAAGACCTTTCATCTTGACAGAAGCAATGCATTTTCAAGCAGTGGTAATCCAAAATAAATTGGGGAAATCCATTAACCTCGTTCTATAAGGAAATCTATAAGGATATCTATAGCCTTATTTATCTGTTCATTACAACATATATATTACTCAGAGTTTGTTTATCTGAACTCAAGGGTAACTCAAGATACAATAGGCTGTGCTCATGAATATTAAAAGGAAATTGATTCTTCACAACATACTGTACTCACAACTCAAACATTCTGAAGAATGCGAATGCTTTTCCTTTTTGGTTCCAAAACCAACAGATGGGTACACATCTTGAGCCCTTTAATTCTGTAGCCGCAGACTAAGCTTCAGTCTAATTTATAAATGTTCTATACTATAAGAGGCCACAACCCAAACCATGCCTTTAACATTATCTCACAAAAAAAAAAAAACAAATCAAAAGGAAATCCAAATGAAAACACTTCTTATACAAGTCTGCTACTCCAATCTTCAACTGGTCTTATACCAACCTCCCCTTCAGCATTTTAAACTCAAGGGAGCTCCTAGACATTCTGTGGTCACAGCTTCTTTAAAAGGAAACTATATAAAATTGTTTGTGTATCTGTGTAAAATGTGTAAGCAGAGCCCTTTGGTTCAAGGCTTTGAGCTTCAGGTCCTGTTTAGATTTTGACTCAAGACAATGTGTAAAAATAAAAATTATTTAATATTACAAAATTCCTTTTACAGAATGCTAATTAATTTAGAAATACTTTATTTTAGCTACAGCAGTATTAGTGCATCTCATCAGTGCAACCCATAAGGCAATAGCATCTGGAACTCCCTCCCACAGGTTGCTTACTAGACTAACCCATCTTTAGGGTCCTTCCACAACGAGGTGAATACCTTTCTCTTCAGGCAAACTTTTCCTGAGTGAAAGGCTGCCAAGTGGGGGTTTCAAAATGGATTGTTTTATCTTACTGCTTTGAATGTGTTTTGGTGTTACTTATGTTTCTTTTGTACTGTATTCATTGATAATTTTGGTACTCTATACTTATGGTTACTAAATGAAATACTGTATTTTGATTATTGTACGTTGCCTTAGATCCTTTTTAGGGAGAAAGGCAGGTTATAAATAAATAAATAAATAAATAAATAAATAAATCTGACTAAAGTCACTGCAACTAAGATTGTATCAGAGGTATTAATGCAGATAAACAGTGAAACATTATGTAACACAGCTTGAAGATATAAATGCAGAAGTGTTTACTTACGGAAAAAATCCTTTTTCACCAAATTTTTTGCACAGAGAACTGCAAGAGAGAGAAAAACAAGAAACACAATAAAATTATGAGTTTAAGTTTATAATCAATGCATTCCCAAACATTCAGCAGTACCAGTATAATCATGTTTACCCAGAAGAAAATCCTGCTATATTTAATCAGATTTCTTGCTTAATAATGATTCCCCATGTGGTGTTGTGAACAGAATGACGGACTAGGTCACTGAAGAACAGAACTTGAATCCCAGCTTAACAAAAAAGAAAAAAAACACACACTGGTAGAATGGAACTGGTAATATCACTCCTTAAATATCTCACGTACCCTGAAAACCCTGTTAGGCTGACTACACGAACACATGTAACAACAACAATTCCTTACTAAATACATATAGAATGGCAACCAAAGAGTAAATCATGCAAACTACAATCCACAGTTCAAGAATTGAAACCAATGCTCTGTGGCACCCTAAGAATAGCATATACTGTATTCACATAATTCTATCTTTCACTGGTGGCAACTCAACCGAAAATATTGAATATTTCTACATAACCATTTCATGAAGATGCTTGTGTCTAGCCTCACCTACAGCCAACTTCCATTACAGGAAGAGAAGTGAGTGGAACTGAAGCCTACATAGCTCCACATTCCTGTAGCAAAAAGCTAATACTATTCCTTCCACAACCATTCTTAACCCTCATGCAACAGGATGGAACATTTTAGTCCCACTGGGTCATACTTTGTTGCAGGATCCACAAAACACGAGACTACAATGTAGTTGTTCCCTGGCACTATCACCCGAATAATAGTGAACAATGTTCTCAAGCCAGTTACTAAGCATTTGTCTGTTTGTTTATTGTTTCCAATAAATTGCAGCATTTTGAAACTGGGATACCCTTTTGTCCCAGCCAATGTGATATATACTGGTAGCCCAAACAAAGCAAAAACTGAAAGAAAGAAAAAAGAAAAAGAAAAGCTATTCATTTTCCATTTTTGGCAAACTTCTATGCCATGGAGCAAAAAGGATTTACTCATGTTATCAGTAAATTGGACTCAATCCAGAGGGATAAGAGAATTCACTAAAGGAGCAGGAAAGACAGATGTGCATGTAAAACCATGGTCCTCCTTCCAGCCCTCTAACAAAGGGGTTCCCAGTCGGCATCTGCAGAGCAGTTCTGGTCTGTTGTCTACTAAGAACAAGGCTGTAGAGAAATTCAATGGCCAGTGAGGTTCACTAAACAAGCAAGGAACACATGCTTCTCATCCACCTCTGCATGGTCCTTTTCCTCACCTGTGTACCTGTCACAACCGTTTCCATTGGGGTTGTGACGGAACCCAGAGCGGGATGGGGGGGCTGTGTGCCCATGTGTGCCCACGTGTGCCCCCCTACAGAAGCACGTGCTGTACACTGGTCTCTGGTGAAAAAATACGGTTTGGGACTCCTGCTCAAATATACTGGAAACATCATGGGGGCGTACAACTCATTCAATGCCTGATTATTATTATTTTTGTTCTGGTTTTTAAGAAGGCAAGGATTAACATAACTTTCTGGAACAGACTTTAATTTGTGCTTCAAGTGCTGCATTTTAGGTGCGACATTTGTTTCCATGTACTTTAAAAAAAACTCTTCTTGGGCATGAAAATGAAAGTCTTCAGCTGTAACAAATGATGTTAGGGCAGAAAACAGGTCAAATAGAAAAATGGGAGCAGACGTGGTTTTTTTGTTTTTGTTTTTAAAGCACACACTTCACACAGGCCAAGCAACATGCCTTTGGCTATTTTGCTTCTCTTTAGTAATGCAAAACAACTACTGCAATCAAGCTCCACATTTTAGCACACAAGTTATTAAGCAGAATCAGGGGTCACAAGAAAAATCCATCCTATTTGTCATGGATCATTTGCATATAATTATTGTCCTTGAATAACACTTTAAAATAGCATGCCTAGATGCCCTAACAACATCCAATCTCGCCTGATTTTGGAAGCTAAGCAGGGTTGGCTCTGGTTAGTACTTGGATGGGAGACCACCAGGGAATACCAGGTGCTGTAGGCGCCTGGAGTAGGAACTGGCAAACCACTCCAGTATTCCTGCCAAAAAAACTCCAGGGACATGGGGTCACGAAGAGTCGGTCACGACAGTAACGACACAACACAACACACAACACTTTAAAATATTCTTCTGTTCTTATTTTAAAGTATCATTCAGTAAGAACATAGAGCCAACAAAATCTAGTTTCTTTGGAACTGCTTCTTTCTTTCCAATCTTTTTGGGTTACTGGCACTGCACTCATATTTCAGCAATTCAACAAAACTGGGTTCCTCAGATCAGGCCAAAATTCCTGAGCCTCAAGCATTTTCAGTACTTCAGATTCACCCTTCTGCAACTGTGAGAATGGTTTAAATAGATTAGCAGGTACCCAGAGGTAAGGGCTGCATCCTCAGAGAAAAATGTTGATAGTGTGTAAAGGCATTGCCACAAGTTGTAAATTTTGGTTTCTCTCCCCCCCCCCAAATTGAGCAACAATGTTCCCAAAATAATCTCAAATATTCATGAGCAATAAAGTATTTTGTTTGGAGAAAAAGAAAAGCCTGATCACGTACACTAGACTATGCTTCCACAGGATTCATCCACTTCTACAAAAGTCACACCGGCAGGACTTCCTTAATAGCCTTGCTCAGAATATGTATATAAAAGCAGAGTAATAGGGATGTCCTAGCAACAACATTCAGATTTAGAATTCACATTCATTATTACCACCCTTGGGATTTAGAATTCAGAATTTTAAAAACAATGACTTTCCAGATATCCAGAATTCTGTTACATTCAATTAACATACTACACATTCATTATTTTCCCCTTTAAAAGCACACACAATCAGGGGAAACAGTTTAAAGCAGGCAATTCCCACAGTGAGAATTCTGGGTGTTGTGGTCCAAAACATCTGGAGGGCCGAAGTTTGGACATGCCTGCTTTAAACTGTTTCCCCTGATTGTGTGTGTTTTTAAAGAGGAAAATAATGAATGTGTAGTATGTTAATTGAATGTAACAGAATTCTGGATATCTAGAAAGTCATCGTTTTTAAAATTCTGAATTCTAAATCCCAAGGGCGGTAATAACGAATCTTCTGACACCTTTCCAGTGATTATGCCAAACGAAAAGACTGCACACGAATGGCCAGCAGTGCCCAGGCACTGTATTAGGAAATGACTGGAATGGGCATATTGATAGAAGCCTGAACAGTAGGAATTCTATCAGGGAAAAGGGAAGCAGATGAGGGGTTGCCCAGGGGAGTGGGCAAATACCAACAGTAGAGAGCCTGGCGCAGTTGAGTGAGTGAGCAAAATTTTGGAGCAGAAGTAGGAAAAAAAAAAGAATGAGGCAGCAGCAAGAGGAAGCCGACTGAAGCATGACATTTTCAGTACTATGGGAAGAGTGTGCCAGAGTGTTTTTGCAAATCTCTCCAGGATGCCCAAGAAAGACACTTTGATTTCTTCCCCCAGCCTTTCACTTTCTAATAGAAATACTGTAAATGGGTCTCCAAATATCTGGAATTATTACAGTTATTCAGAACTATCAAATTCAGATTTGGATATTGTACAATACAAATACAGCATTATTCAGCAACTTCTGTATATTTCTGAATCCAAATTCATATCCCTAGCAGAGTATACATGTCTAGTCAAAAGTAAACCTGACAAAATGCAGTGGGATTTTATGGATTTAGGATTATAAACCAGAACCTTTTGGACTCATCCTACTTTTTACCTATTAAAATTCAGACCAAGTGTTTCGACATACAAACACAATATTCATACGTCTTTGCATTATGTATATTTATTTGGATATATTATTGGCATGTTATTTGGTATGTTCAGTACCTGGGGATTTTTAACTTTTTACAATGCACTGAACTTTTTTCTATTCAGGGGAGTTTTAAAAACTGAGGATATGCTACAAGAAATTTAATATTCAATTTGCTTTAAACACACTTCTGCAGCCTTTAAGACAACTATTATAAGCATCTCTTTTTCAAAGTGATATGATTAAACCAGGGGTGCCCAAACTTTTTGTAAGGAGGGCCAGATTTGGTGGCTGAGAATGTGTCAGGGGCTGGTTGCTCCCCAACCCTGCCACCCTACTGCAAGCCCCACCCACTTTCTTTAAAAAACATGGGGTGAAGGAGGGGGAGGGAGGGGTGGGCCAGCCAGCCGCGGGCCACTCAGAATGGCCTGACAGGCCGGATTTGCCCCCCCCCCCCGGGGCGGACTTTGGACAAGCCTGGATTAAGCTAAACCTGAATGTAATATGAATATTGAAGCCTATAATAGGACCCTTGTATTTACAGGGGATCCATTCTGGGCTGCCCCATGGGTACCGAAATCAGCAGAAAAGAGCAAACACTTTTATCTGAGGGTGATGGTGGCGACAGCAGTGGTGGAGTGCTGGGGCAAAAGCTTTTGCCCCGGACACCTCTCCATTCCCTGCTGCTCAGCAACACGGCAGACCGGGTGGTGCAAAGGCATGCTCCTGCACTGCCCAGTCCGCCACCTGGGAAGTTCAAATGGCTGGGTACACCCCTGGCCATTTGATATACTGGGCAGTGCAGGAGCATGCCTTTGTGACACTTGGTCTGCCTCTCTGTCCATCAGAAAGGGGGTGCCAGAGGCAAAATGGCTGGACCGCATGGTGCAGCCTTCGCCCCCCAGCACCCCTACCCCCTCATAATAACCAGCCATGGATAACTGAATCCACAGATGGTGAATCAGTGGATATGAGGCGCTACTGTATTTCTATAACCAATTAAGAATTTAATCTTATTCAAACATATTATGTTCAAGAACTGTTGATTTGAGAATTTTAAATGCCTCAAATGCCAATGCCTAACAAGAATAAGGATTTTTATTTTTCATTTCATTCAGAAATAAATTTTGCTCAATAACGCCTTCTTGCTTATGGAGAATTCAGAACTTTTGTTTCCTTCCAAGTTAAAGACTCTTATAAACCCCCCCCCCATTTTGTTCAATACAGAAATGTACACAAGCTTGAGTAAGCACATGTGTATATAACACAAAGATCCATGTTCCCAATATATATGATTCTGCACTGAACATGATATGTTAACTGCACAACCAACAGTGATTTGCATTAGAGTCCTGGGGTGTACAGCAGATATCTTGAAGAGATATATGGATTCAGACATAATTCAGCAACAACAGGACAATAATTGACAAATCAAGATTCACATAGACCTGAGTCTCTGGGACCAGAACAGCAACACCTTACCCCACACAGGCAAAAATACTTTTTCTCTGGTTCATGTGAAAATCACTTGTAGCACATACATTGGCTGAAATTCTGTTATATAGTTCTACGTGCTCACAAATAACTGAATGCAATGAATGCAAGATAATTTTTATAAACAAAATTTAACATGGCTACAGTGAATCCAAGACAACTTGTACGGTACAGGCTTTAAAAACGGGAAAGAAACCACAGTGCTCCGTAATACTGCTAACCTAGAAGTAAGTAAATGTACATATTTATGTACATTTAACATGCATTAAACCAGAAAAGAGGGAGACCACATTTGAGATGGCTTGACTCCCTAAAGGAAGCCACAGCCTTGACTTTGCAAGATCTGAGCAGGGCTGTTGAGGAGAAGGACACTTAGGAGATCACTCATTCACAGGCTCACCCTACATCAGAGGCAACTTGATCATACATGACACCACCAACAAACCAGTAATGGGCGAAGTGCAGTCCTAGATGTTGCTAGACAATTTCCATTCAGCACAGCTGATATGAGAAAAGCTCGGAATGGGAGCGTATGTCCCACTTTGCCCACTGTACAGTGAAAAATCAAATAGAAATCCCTGGATGCTGAAAATGCCGAACCTATACCATGGCCCTATAGTACAATGACGGGTATTCTTCAAAGGCTAGGAATATCTTACTTATGCTATTCAGAGCACAGCATAAGAAGAACAAAAATGTTAATAGCTAGAACCCTACTGTCAATTTACACTTGTGTAATGGAAATATATAAGTCACCGTGGTAAACTGCCACCCATTTAATGAGGTGCTAGTTGCATTCCTGGGCATTCACCCAGGAATACAACAAGCACCTTATTAATGAATGGCAATTTGCCACTGTGACTTACACAATTTCCCTTACACAAACATACATCAACAGTAGGATTCTGGCCAGTGAATCTTATTATGACCCCAATTAAGTATTTTCTTCCCAGTTGTCTAGTATTCATATTTTCCAGGCAAGTGGGACTCCTACACCGAATGTTTTGTATGAAAGACAAAAACTAAATGAATACCTAAGTAAAATCACAGGTTATGCGAGTACTTGAATACTTTGTTAGAAAGAACACTGGGCCTTCAACTCTTCTGAATCAGGTGATTCTTATGTATGTTTGGATACTGGAAAGGAACATAGTACCAACACAAAGCAAATGCCCTTTTTCCACCACCCCTCAATACATGAAACAAAAAGCTAATGGCTCAAAAAAGCTTTCCCTTTCTGTGTAAACCAAAAGGGCCAGTATGTAAAAAATACAAAATGAAAGAGGCACCCCCATAAGAACTCAAAATGAAAGAAAAACAATGTTTGCTATGTACCTTCCTAGCAACAGCCTTTAAATATTTAAAAATATTTATCAGTCTTCAAATATTTGAAAACATTTCTCCAGTCTTTCTTCAATAGACTAAACATGGCCCATTCCCTCAACCATTCTCTGCAGAGCTGATTTACAAAGTTATTATTATTCTGGTTGCTTTTCTCTGGACATGTTCTAACTTATTGATATTCTTTTTGGAACTGGACATGATATTCCAATGCAGAATGGAGTGACATTATTTTTTCCCCTTTATTTGGGCACTATACTTGGTTGGTGCAGCTGAGATCACAAATAGCCTTTTTTGCTACTGCTGCTTCACACTGTTGACTAGCTTGTGGCGTATTAAAATCCCAAGATTCTTTCCACAAATATTACCGTCAAGTCAACTGTCTCCCATCCTTATTTTTCCTGACTAAATGCAGAACTGCACATTTTCCTCTGTTGAAACTCAGTTTACTTTGGTTTGGTTCCCAGATCAGTTTAACAGGACTTGTTTTTGAGAAAACCATGCTTGGTTTTAGAAACCATAGTATCCTTTCTTAAGTGCCTGAATCAACTGTTTCATGATCAATCAATCAATTCTTTCTTTCTTTCTTTCTCTTTGATTTTATACCACCCATCTAGCAAATAATTACTCTGGGCAGTGTACAATTAAATCAATATAACAAAACAAATAATAATAAACAGAAGAAAATTAATTGGTATATTTTATAAATATATAACACCAAGAGTGAAATTAAAGCAGAAAAATATGCCAGCATTAGAAGACTAGGGATGGAATAGCCAAGTTTTTAATTGGTGATTGAAACACCTAGTGAGGGGGCCCTGGCTAATTTCAGGAGGCAGTCGGTTCCAAATGGAGGACGTAACTACCAAGAAAGTAGAGTTGCTTACCTGCAACTCTGGTTCTTCAAGTGGTCATCCTGTAAATTCACACACATTGGTATTTTCTGCGTGTGCACAGAGCCAGCGGGAGACTTTTAGAGCTCAATTAGAAATGCCTGCTGACCTCCTTCCCTACAACTAGGAGTGACGCAACCACACCCTTCCAATTCTGACACCTTGGCTGCCACTTGCAAATGACCAGCAAGTGTGACACGTAAGGAGAGAGGGCAGGAAGTGTGTGAATTTACAGGATGACTACTTGAAGAATGCAAGTTACAGGAAAGCAACTCTACTTTCTTCTTCGTGGTCTCCTGTCAATATACACACACATTGGTGAGTAGCAAGATCCCACCCAGAGAAGGGGTGTCACAGTACAATGGAAAAGATAACAGCTGTCCCAAAACTGGCAGCAGCAGCAGCTCATGCATCCAGGCGATAATGGAAGGCAAACATGAGTGGGGTTGCCGAGATCACTGCCCTACAAATGGCAGTGACGGGAAGGCCCCTCAGAAATGCCGTGGATGTGGAGTGGACCTGGAATCCTCTGGAAGAGGCCTGTGGGCCAACCCATAGGCCAGTGAGACAGTGCAGACCACCAATTTTGATATAGTCTGGGGGGAGAGGACACACCCTTGCACTGCCCCATAACAGGTGACAAAAAGCCTGGGACAGATTCAGAAGATGGAGGTCCTCTGAATATAAAAGGCAAGAGCTCTCCTCATGTCAAGGGAGTGAAGAGACCTGTCTTGGGAGATGTGGAAGTCCTACAGAAAGAGAGAGAATATCCACATAATGAGATGAAGATTCTCAATAACACTTGAGTCCCACCCCTGATGTCATGGAATTTCAGGAAGCACACTGTAGAATCCACCTATTACTCTCATAATCAATTACATCCTTATCAATAAGTATTCAAGAAGTTAGCATCTTAGTTTGCCTTCTCAGCCTCTCCTTCTCTCTCTGTTTCTCTCTTTCTGTAGGAAAACAATTTCGAAAGAAAATCCATCCTTTTTTGCCTCTACTTTGACCACTTTGACTTGCTTGAAAATTCTGAAAGGTTGAAAGAAGGAAATTGTCGAAACAGGACTTTCAGTGAGGGTTTGAAAATAGGCAAAGACCTTTCTCTTCAGGCAAGCTTTCCCTGAATGATGGACTATCTATTATATCTTTTATATGAAACTATAGGATCACATAGACTTTGTGTTTACAACTACTTATAACCTTATGGGTTTACATTGACACTATGTTTTCAATGTTAGTTTCCATCACTTATAACTTTACATGGAACTTTACTCTCCTTTTAACTGCTCACATTCTCTTGTAGCTTTAATATAATGTTGTATATTAATGCTGTAAGATAAAGGTAAAAAGGTAAACGTAAAGGTTCCCCCCACTCATGCGTGCCAGTCGTGTCCGACTCTAGGGGCGGTGCTCATCTCCTTATTCAAGCCGAAGAGCTAGGTGCAAGTCCATGGCCATGTGGCTGGCATGGCTGCAAGGAAACACTGTTTTACCTTCCTGCTTTTTAAGGCGGTACTTATTTATCTACTTGCATTTACATGCTTTCAAACTGCTAGGTTATTAGGAGCTGGGGATATCAGCGGGAGCTCGCTCCACTGTGTGGCACGCGGGATTCAAACCGCCGAGCTGCCAACTTCGCAGCTGACAGTTTTTGGAGCCTTAGTCCACTGAGCCACCACGCCCCAGATGTAAGATGTCCCTCAATTCCCTGTTCTCAATACTTGGATATGTCTTAATTGTACTGGACTGTATAATATCCCTGATTACTGTAAGGCGCCTTGGTTCCTTTTTCCAAGGAGAAAGGCAGGGTAAAAATACCCTAACATTAAATAAATAAATAAATAAATAAATAAATAAATAAATAAATAAATAAATAAAATTTCTACAAGCCAGCACTCGTTATCAGCAGCAGCAGCAGCAGCCATTAAGTCAATTTTAGGGTTTTGCAGGTAGAGAATACTCTGAATTTGTTGACCATTCCCTTCTTCTTGGGGGGCATCCTAGGACTGTGCAGCTTGCCCAAGACCACTCAAGGTTGGCTGTACTTGCAGGAGGCACATTGGGGAATTGAACTTCCAGCCTCTCACTCCACAGCCAGATACCTAAAACACTGAGGCAGCCAGCCCAACCAGCACTATAAAGCACTGGGAAAACATCTGCATTTTTATAGCACCCTCCGCCCTTTAAGATTCTCTAGCACCAAAGTGAAATTTGCATAGCATCAATACTTCTTACAGCTATCTTGCCTTCAATGTGATATCTCAATGCCTAAAAGCAAATGACTAGATGCCTGTAATTATATGAAGCAATGTGTCATTTCATATGAAAACACATTTTTTTCATATCCAGGATATCCATCATTTTTTCCATTCTTCAATTCCTACAGCAGTTACCAGTGTGGGTTTGATTGAAATAAAATTGGTTTGAATCACGATTTAAATTTGAAAGATTGCAATTTATTTATTTAAATATACAAAAATAGCTTAAAAACATACAACGGAATCTAACTGACAACCTTCAATAGATCTTGCCGCTTCTGCCAAAACCACTGATTTCCTCCCTCCTTGCACTGGCCTGGAATGCTGGAAAATCCACCAGAGCAGGCTTCTGGTACCATAGAGGGGTGCATTAGGATAAATAGGTGAATACATTCCTAATCCCACTGCTAAAATAAGGCTGAGCTACAAAACACTTTGTTATAGTAATTTCTGAGGTGCAGATACAATACATTATGTGTTAATAGATGTTATTCCTCTTTAGTCATTACCGATTTGATTGTTATTAACACTTTTACAGAGAAGCAATTACTACTCCCCTCCATCGTCACTTTCCCTGCATGGACAGCAATGAACAATACTGTGTTATTTGTAGGCCTACACACACACTGGAGTTTGTTATCTTTGTAACTGCTACTCTCCAAATGAAGAAAGCAACATCACAGAAGGGAAGGGAACCATCAGCCCTCTCTAAGTCTACTGATAACAACTAGGTTATGTTTCTTTTTCTAACATGAAGGCTAAAAACAGTTAAGATTGTTACAGAAAAATTATCAGTTCCACAATTCAGATTATGTTTTCTAGTTCTCCTGTCTTCATCATCAGGAAAAACTGAAGTCAGCCAATAGGATTAAAACAAGAAAATGGAAAATCTAATTATCTAACATTTTAATTTCCTGTAATATGCATTTTAGAGTTGGTGAGGCAAGGGAAAGTAAAAAAGTTACACGGTACATCACGATTCCAACAAAAGTTCAGTTTGGGACAGAGCAGTTCGAAAGCATGTAAATGCAAGTAGATAAACAGGTATTGCCATAAAAAGTGGGAAGGTAAAACAGTGTTTCCTGGCTGCCATGCTAGCCATGGACTTGCACAACACTGGCTCTTTGGCTTGAATATGGAAATGAGCACCAGCCCTAAAGTTGGACATGACTAGCACGCATGTGCGGGGGGGAACCTTTACTTTTGCCGTTTTTATCTTTACTGCCAAAAGTAATATTGTATTTAAAATCATTAGCATAGCTTCATTTATCTGGCTCCCAGCATTTTACAAAGAACATGATAATTAAAACTAAGTTTTTAAGTAAGAAGAGACAATGTTATACTAATGTGTGTGGCATTGATAATGAACAGTATATGCTTTAATCTAAACAAATTTCCCACATGCTCTGCTACTACTTGGTAAAAATTTCCTCTCCTCCTCCCAAGTGTGGTTGCACTCCAATTACATTGCTGACTAGAATGAAACTACAAGGGAGGGGTTAAAATATATATATATAGAGAGAGAAATCTCTGTTTCAAAACTACTACTTCTGAAAGCAGGGAAACAAAATTGGCCGTTCAAACACATTGATCATTTATTTTAAAGCATTTGGTGGCATTTGTAGAAACATTTTCTTGAAATTAAAATGTAAGAACAGCACAAATAATACCAGCTTGTTTCCTTCAGGACTTTTCCTGAACCTCTTTTTTTTTTTGGTTTTGGTTTTTTTTTTTTTTTTGGCAGGACTGCTAGCATGCTACACAGCCACTTACATTTTTGTAAAATTTGCCTTCCAGATTGTACCACAGTTCCAGAGAAGATATACAATAACATTTGTGAAGGGTGTGGTTGCTAACTAAAAACAGTGGGCAATAAAAACTTGACCATAATTCTTTGCATAACATGCAGCAAAACTGGAATTAAGTTATTTGAAAATTATCCATTTCCAAAATGCAGAGGTTTCCCCCCACTCCAGACAACAGCACGACATATAATTCTGCTAGATTCCTGTTTGATAGCTATGACTGCTTCATAATATTATGTGCTCACAGGGTTGAAGAGTGTACTACAATGCCCATGAGCAGATTTTTCAAAAGACACAGGGGACGTACAAGGAAACAGCACATTAAAAAGACCTATTGTGTTTACAGCATTCAATTCAATGTTCACTGTCTTGTTAGTTTTTATGTTACATCATAAAATAAATTTCTTAGCTATCTGTACATCATCATCATTGTTGATTTCTACTTGTGGAGATTCTTTCCAGAGTTTAATAGATATAAAGTACAGTAATACCTCTTAAAACCAATGCCCCGTAAAACGAAAAACTCACAAGACAAAAACATTACGGGAATAGGGTTGCTTTGCGTAACGAAAATTTCCTGTGAGATGCTTTACAAGATGAAAATCAGGATGCATTGCACCCCCGTAGTTTGTGGAGAGGTGGGAGGGGTTTTTCATCAAGTTTTGGAGCCATTCTCTACTTGTTTTGCAGCAGGTTTTGGACTTTTAGAACTTGGAAAGGTAGGGAGCTGAGGTTTCCTTGCTTTCTTTTGTCTATCTTTTCATTGTTTTCCATTGCTTTGCAGGCAGGAATGGGCTGGGTTTGCCTTGCTGCTTACTTTTGTCCATCTTTGCATCCCCCCCCCCATTGCACTTTTGGAGGGAAAAGGTTAAGATTTGTCTTGCTGCTTGCTTTTGTCCATGTTTGCATTGCACTGGGGGTGGTGTTCTGGCGAGTCTGGCTCTAAATGTCTTTAAAGTGCACTTTATAAAGAAGGCTGGAAAAAAACGGCTTTGGGGGCTTTTTTCTGACCTCCAGAACGGATTAATTAACTGAGCCTTCTGGCACAGTGGTTAAACAGCTGTACTGCAGATTAAACTGTGCTCACAACCTGGGGTTCAGTCCCAGGGAGCAGCTCGTGGTTGACTCAGCTTTCCATCCTTCCGAGGTCGGTAAATGAGTACTCAGCTTGCGGGGGGGGGATGTGTAGCCTGCATAATTAAAAACTGTAAACTACCCAGAGAGTGCTTGAAGTGCTTTGGGGCGGTATATAAGCAGAACACTTTTTTTGCTTTAAATGGTTTCCCATTCATTCCTATGGGAAATCACATTTAGCAAGACAAAATATTCGTAAAACAAAGCAACCCATAGAATGAATTAAATTCATCTTAAGAGGTACCACTGTACAACAAAGCAGTTTACCATTCCCTTTTTCTAAGGGCACTGGAGGATGGTGTAGCTTGCCTAAGGCTACACAGGGGATCCAGCTCTCAATCCCTGGCTCCAGTCTGGTGTTATATCTCAGCGAATTATCTAGCCAGCCTATTAACATTTATTCCTAAATATATAATTAGTTTAGAAATGTACATTGCATTATATCAGAGTCATATTCAAACATGTGTTAATTGTTAAACATGACCAGGTTTATGAAAGTACCTGACCACTAACAAACTATAACATGTATGCACCTATGAATTCACGTGAGCCAGTACTATAAATACATTTCCCAGTCACCTTCCTTCTGTGTTTTGTTTGCTTGTCTGTTGTTTGACCAAAGAAAAACCGGCAGCAATACCAGTCTTAAACATAATTCATAAACTTTTTATAACAACTCATGTTTACTGAAAGGTCCCCTGAGACAGCCCCAAAATTGTCCACCAAGGAGAAAAAGAGTCACAGCTATCTTCCTTATTTATTTATTTATTTATTTTTACAACTTATATGCCGCCAGCAGGAGATGAACAAGCAGAAGTAACCTGTCTCTTGTAATTCACACTCTCTTCTGCCTCTCCCTTATGCATTTCTGGGACAGACAGTCACATGTTTCTTTTGTTTTTTGAGGACTGGGAGGGATGGAGACAGGCATTTTGGCAAACAAGGGATTTAGATGACATACTATATAAGGTCAAATTCAGCTAAAAATGTGAGATGCTGATAACATTTGGGTAGTTCTAATGACTTCTGCTCTGAAATTAATTCCTTCTCCACCCCGCTTACTGTCTCCCTCTGGGCTTCTTGCAGTTAGGGGAAATAAGTAGCGTTCCAGAATAAACACACAAAATCATTGAGACTGTATTTTGCTCAATAGGTTTTTATAAACAGCAGACAGGAGTGCTTACTGTCTGGGTAACAGCAGAGTACAGTATGAAAATATATAAAAACAGTTGAGAGTCCATTTATGAGCTATACTTACCTTGACTAGACAGGTCTCCGGTCTTCCCAAGCAACTTTCTGAAGGACTAATTTGAAGTGGAGTGCAGAGGGAAGGAGATTGCTAAGAAGGAGTTGTTAATGTTTAACTCTAAGCCTATAAAACCACCCCTTCCGTCACATTTTAAAGGGGTTAACAAGAAATTCCTGAAATGTTTTCAAGATGCTTGGGGGGGGGGAGTGCTCAATAATGATGGGCAGATCATTACAAATCTTGCCTCCAGCAGGTGCACTTTTAAATCTGCTTCTTTCATAATATAAATAATAAATAATAAATAATAAATAAGCACAATACAGAAACAAACACTACAGAAATAAGCACAATACAGAAACAAAATAACAGGCACAATGCAAAAACAACAACAAAATAAACCTCATGCAACCCACCTCCCAAGCATGACTTATTTCTCTGCATAAATGCAATATATCTTCTCCTGGTATGTACCCTTCTCATTTTTGAAATACATGTGCCAACAATTTATCCCATATTAAAGTCATTACTTTTTTCCAATCGTTTCCTAATTTTGTTTATTATACTTAACTTTATTGGTGTTATATACCATCTCTAGTATTCATTATAACAGCTATTGTTTACTCCTACTGACTTGTTTTATTTTATTCCATGTTTTACTCCATTCTTCTTTTTTATTTCTTTATTAATACTGTATCTTCTTGCCATACCTCTTTTAACTTATTCTCTTTGTATTCCTCTTGTATTAGTAGTTTATATATCTGTTACTATCCCTTTTCTAGTTTCCTTATTCTATTTTGCTTCTCTTTTCTATAATTTCTCGAAATTTGGTCAATTTTCTACATTTTCCTATTTGGTTTTCCATTCTTTAGTCCATTTTTCCATTTGAATTTAATATTTAACCAAGAAATTCTTCTCCTAAATTCTCACTGCAATTATCTATTTTGAAATCTTTTCTCTGATGTTTTCTGCTTCGGTGCAGCAGTTTTTCAACTTCCAGGGGTGGGTGGGTTGGGGATGCATGGCCTTGTAGCTTCCCAGTACCATTATAAATACCAGTTCATCTTTATCAAATTAACTATATTACTACTTCTAACATAATTTATCAATACTTATGTATCAACAATTTTAAGATATATTTGTAATGTAATAATCTTTTGTTTAATCTCATTTTCAATATCAATTCCTTGTTATATCTGGATACGTAGCCCTTAAATCCCCCCATTCAGAGTTCCTTCTGCCAGAGGAATTTTTTTATCTGAATCTCCAAATTTTTATCCTTTAAGAGATTATCTAAAACATTTCTAAGAGATGCCACCCTTTATTACTATTTTTAAAAATACAGTGGTGCCTTGAATTACAAATGTCTTGAATTACAAAAAACTTGAATTACGAAAGAAAACGAGCAAGCGAGCAGTGAAGTCATACATCTGGTCCCGGTGATTTATTAGCATTTAGTTTAACAAGACATGCAAGGTCCTCCTAAATGGTTATTTCTATCTGGCTTAATTCTTTGGGTTCCCTCCCTACGAAGATAGGCTCTGTGTGTGATTGCATTGACACTATGTTTTCAATGTTAGTTTCCATCCCTCATAACTTTTACATGGATTTTTTACTCTCTCTTTAACTGCTCATGTTCTCTTGTAGCTTTAAAGTAATGTTGTCTTTTAATGCTGTAAGATGTCCCTCAATTCCGTTCTCAAACTTGAATCTGTCTTAACTGTAGTGGACTGTATATTGTCCCTCATGACTGTAAGCCACCTTGGGTCCTTTTTTGAAGGAGAAAGGTGGGGTAAAAATACACCAAATAAATAAATAAATGAGAGAGAGAGAGAGAGAGAGAGAGAGAGAGAGAGAGAGAGAGAGAGAGAGAGAGAGAGAGAGAGAAGAAACAATGGGAAAGCACAGAAAAACCATGTTGTCTGCATTTCCTCAGATTCTTAAATGAGGTAGAGCACTTACATAGTAAAAGTGTGGGATCAGCCCTGATCCCCTTGCCAGTAGACATTGGCTCGCCACCTCACTGAGAATCTGGGTGAGATTCACAACCAGCAGTTCACCTGTATCCTGGGGTGTTGCTGACAAAAAGACAAACAATGTCCTTGAGACCACTGGTGTAATGATTGGCTGGGATGGAACTTAAGGAGGGAAGGGAGGCAGGAGAGAAAAACTCTTGGGCTGCTGGGAGAGACTGCCTGCCACCAGGATCCCAATACCAGATGCTGGGAGGCGTTTCTGGTGCCACCTGAGTAAGTGGCTTGAGAATCAGAGGTGGGCACATCACCAGGAGAGGAAGCAGCAGGAGGCACGTAGTACCACAACAGAGATCTCCTGGCCAACTCCTTAAAGCCAGCAGAGTGGAACTACCCCTTCTACACCACTGTACACCAGGTGAGGCTGCAACTGCAGATGCTGGGACAACTGCAGCAAGTTGGAGATGCTAAAATTGCTCTAGCATCAGTTACACAACCAGAAACTGCTCTGTTGAAAACCAGAGGCTTACAAACACACAAGGGGGTATTCTCTCAAATGGCAAAAAAAGGACAAGTCTGCAAGCTCATGATTCACCAACTTTACCTAGTGAGACACACACATAAAGAATTAATGAGTTCTGAGCCCTGTTAAATGTCAGAGTAAAGCATCAAAAGTAAATGGAGCTTGAGGTCCTTTAAAATCCACTGCTGACTACCACATTTTTATTTTATTTCACCACTTCTAAGAATTCTCTACTTGCAAAACCCTGAAAAGGATCACCATCAGTCAGAATTGACTTGACAGCAAATGATTATTAGTAGTATAATTTAGGATAGGAAGGGCAGAAAAAATGTATTACGCATTTACTGTTATTGTTAAACAACAGGAATGACCCAGTAATCTGTATTTAAGATTGCTGAGTGATTTAACGGATATACTACTAGTCAGGTGGAGCCTGTCTGTACTTGCTATGTTTAGACTCCTGTTCCCAACATCATGTCTACTTCACAGTATTGTTCTACAGCAAACAAGAGGCTTCCTTTTTCACCACACCACCCACTTTCTCCATTTGAAGTCAAAATTAAAACAAATAGGCACACTGAAATATCTGCAGACAGATAATATACTCATGTTTCCTTGCTCATTCTACAATGGTTTCATATCATCTTTGGACTATTTCACCTAATTTAATATGACTTTCAAAAATATATGCCACAACACCAACAATGAAGATGAAAGAAAAAATGAAGTAAAGTAAATGTCCAAGCAATGTCTGAGAGACCTTGTGAAAAAAGTAGGAGATTCCATTTCTTGGGGTACTTTCCAACATCCATTTTCTCCCAATTGACCACCACAGTGTTTATATTCTGAAACCAAAAATGAAAAACATCCTATGACCTGGATTCCACAGGGTCTTGATGCCATCTTTTTCTTCTTTTGCACTGCAAAGTTGATTCTTCTGTGTTCATTTTAGGGATTTGACTTGCAGGGTTGGGATCAATCAACATGCCATGTAATATCAAGCAGTATATGGACTTACAAATACAAGTTACGTAGCAATCAAGATGCTAAGTCTCTTATGACCTCCATCCTGGAACACTAGTTGGCTGCCTGCTGGCTATGCCACCATCTTGGATCCTCTTGGAGTTTGCCTTTTTTTATCCTTAGTTTTTGAAGCAATTTTTCTCCCCTAAATCTTTGGATTATATTTGGTGATGCCTGTGTCAATGCAACTCCTTCAGATTATTTCTTGAACTGACAGGAGAGGGGACAGGTTTTGTGTTTTCTTTTTGTTATTTTTGCCAATTCAGGAGGGAGTTATTTCTATTTGCTTAGCTTTTTAAAATTGTTTAAAATATCTCTCTTTATGAATTTACTGGATATTATGAGCATCAGGAGAGGCCTTTCTCTTGGTCTCACCACTCTTACAGGGATATTTGGCACAGAAATTGGAGATAGCCTGCTCTGTCATTGCTCCCAGACTCTTGGAACTCCCTTCCACGACAAGCCAGCGTACCCCCATCTTTGCTGTCTTTTTGCAAACAAACACTTTTCTCTATGGGCAGGGTTTCCTTTAAATGAATGGTTGAGCTAGATTTTTTTTAAGGGAGTATTTTATTCTGTGTTTTACTTGTTTTTTTAATATTGTGTTATTATGAATTGTAAGACATTTGTTTAATGCTTGCTCAATTGTAATAAATTATTATTTGGTTTTTAACTTGTTTCTTTTAATACTGTCACCTACCTTGGATCCTTCAGGAGAAACATGGCACATAAATATTTTAAATAAAATAAAAAAAATAAATTATTATGTATAAGCAGTATGCTTTTGCTTATATTATGTTAAAGGTGTGTGCTTTTTGCTTGTTTGCTTCTGTGAGGATCTTTGGACCATGGAGACTTTGTGATTGTGCTAGCTTAGCACAAGGCTGTCTGAATGCAGTAACATATAGTGCCAAAACAGGAATGTTGATATTTTTTTCTCTCTTATCTGTATTATTGCCTCATGATGATGATGTCAAATGAAATAAATCAAATTTATGAAAATGATACACTGTGATAACAACTAAACTGGTGCTTGCATTGTCTGATTACAATTTCTTTCTCAACTGTTACTTGATCATGACAATTATGATGAATGTGACAATATAAATGATGATTTTCTTTCAGATGTATGTTTGCCTACTTTTGGAGGAGATTTATTCTCTTTTGCCTTGCCACCTCTTTCTGGGAGTAGTTATAGCTCATTGGTTTAGGCAACAGGCTGTGGAGCCAGAGGTTGGGAGTTTGGTTCTCCACCGGGCCTCATTGACAGATTCAAAATTAACCAAATCAACTTATCAACAAGCATGATTCATTTAACATGTACAAGAATATAAGGAAAGCAGGAGGTGTGTTTAACAGTAGTGGAAGTGGTTTTCTTATTGGTAAGACTAATAATACCTTGACAAGCACTGAGGAGAAACTACAGGAGTAAAGGAATATATAGAATACCTCTTTAAGGATACCAGAAGTATTGACCATGGTGTCAAGTTAGATGATGGTGTAGATATCATGACAGAATAGACAGAGAGAGAGAGAGATTTGAAATTGCTTAAGGAAGAACAATCCCTTTCCCTTCTGGTCGATTTATATAACAGCATCTATAGAAGTGGAACCATTCCACAGGACTGGCTCAAATCCACTTTTATACCACTTCCCAAAAATCCAAATGCAAAAAGTTGTAATGAATACCGGACAATCAGTTTGATGAGCCACATCCTGAAGTTATTTTTAAAAGTCCTGCATTTAAGAATATATTGGAAGTGTGAAGACAGCATTGGAGACACCCAATTCAGAGTCAGGAACAGGTCTGGAACTTAGGAGGCATCATTTAGTCTCCAAATATTAGTTGTTTTTTAAAAAATAACACATACACCTAATATAGCATGTTATACATATAATACAGAATAACACAACAAATTAAGCATTCTTAAACTATTCAACAGTACAGTCCATATTCCAATTTATCCAATCTAGTTTTTTGTATAAGACCTGAGGTCAGTAGAGATTGCTATATTTTCAGGAATTTATCAGGTTTTATCTCTCCCCTGTATAGTTTAAAACCTATAGTCAGTTTTTCCACAAATGCTACTTCTCATATTAGGTTTACAAATGTTGTGAGTGAGAGATCCTGGGCATATTTCCAATCCTGAGTAATTTCCATTTGAAAAACTAGCTAATAAAGAATTAATAGCAATTCTCATGAGCGTGGCTAGAACGAAAATCTTCAAAAATTAGTTCGATGATGTCTCTATGTCAACGTCAATGTTTTTGTTTGCTTCATTGATTATGAAAAAGAACTGGGCTTGGACATCGGATTGATTGGGAATTTGTACTGGAATCAGCATGCTCATGTGCGGATAGATGCTCAGATGTCAGAAGAGCTGTCAATTACTAAAGGTGTTCATCATCACTGTATTCTTTCATTTTTACTTTTTAATATTTACTCAGAAAGAATTTTCTGGGATGCTCTTGAAGGAAAAAACAAGATGTGAAGGTGAATGGAGTTCTTATTAATAACACTGTCCTGCTTGCAACTAGTCTGGCAGATTTGCAAGGCTTATTGGATTCTGCTGCTGCAGAAAGCAATGCCATGGGACTGCAACTTACAGCGAAGGCAAAATGGATGGTTATCAGTAAAAACAAAATAGGGCACATAATCTTCTCAAAATTGGCAGTGATGCCATTGAGACAGTGCTGTCTTATAAATAGTTAGGATGCTATGTCAAGGCTAACTCGGATTTTTCATGTGAAATCCGTTGTAGAACTGAACAAGCTAGAAATTCATTCCAGAAAATGAGAAAAACCTTGACAAACCAAGAGCCTTTTCACACGACCCCTAAGATCCGCTGGCCACTTAAATTCGGACCAGAGATCTTAGGGGTTTGTCGCTGTTCCTGTGTTCCCACCCCCTTCGCACTCCTGGCTGCTGTCTGCGTGAGGGGAGGAAGAAAAAAAGGAAGAAAATAATGCTGCTCACCTCCGTTCTGCCATCTCGCTTTGCTCCCAGCACTGCATTCAGATCTCTTAAAGGGGCGGGGGGCAAAAAAACAACAAACAGAAGCGAGGAGAGCCCGGCACTCACTACGTTACATCTGCATCAGGAATTTTCACCCCCGGAGAGCAGGTACTTGAAAAGTGCGCTGGGACATGCTTAGGTGGGCATGGTCGCACTTAAGTTTTTATAAACTCCGGAGCTGGTGGGGAAACAATTTTAAGCTCTGGATCTGGGAGCCATTTGCCGCGGAGTTTAGGGGTTGTGTGAAAAGGCCCCAAGACTTACCTATCAGACTTTCTACCCAAATGCTTCAATCTTATTTATTCAGTATACAGTAGTCCCTGTTAATTGCGGGTGGTCCAGTTCCCTAGCCACCCACGATAAATGAAAATCCGCGATATGTGGATGCTGTTGCTGTGATGGCATCCATGTATCATGTTGGGCATCTACTGTGGCTGTGGCTGGGTTCAGAGGCCCTCCTTCCCTTGCCCTTCCTTCTTTCGCCTCAGCTGGCTGAGCGAAGGGGGTCCGTTTCCAGCCATGCCAGAAAGCTGATGAGTGAGCAGGCGGGCCAAGGGAAAGGCAGGCAGTGGTGGCGTGGCTGAGAATGGAACCCTTTCCCTCAGCTAGGTGATGCGAAAGAAGGAAGAGTGAGAGAAGGAGGGAGAACAGAGGAGAAGCCGCCGCTGCCACCACTGCCCCAGATAAGGGGAAGGCAAGTAGTCTGGCTGGCGAGTGGGCAAGGGGATCCCATTCCCTTAGTTGGTTGAAGCTAAAGAAGGAAGGGCGAGGGAAGGAGAGAGAATGGAGGAGAATTCACTGCTGCCCCAGCTGAAGGGAAGGCACAGAGACAGGCACTCCAGTCTGTCGGGTGACTCCCTCAGGCAGGCAGGCCAGCGAGCAAGCGAGTAGGTGGGCAAGGGGAAAGTCACCAAAGTGGAGGGAGGATGGCAGATCCCGCAATATTGTGGGACTGATATTTGGGATGGAATGTGGCGGGGGCTTACTGTACTTTAGCCATTACGTACAACATGGTGTCCTCATAAAATTATCATGCTTGGTTATAATTTAAATTATACTGTGGTCAGACAATATACTTGATTCAAACTTAACTACAATTACTTTAAAACTTTTAATTTATATTACAAATGCTATGTGTGCATATATATGGGCATATTCTACTGATAATATACTGAGTTTTTAAATGGCAGATTTAATGTTATCGTTGTTTGAATATTGTAATGTTGAATGTTGTAAGCTGCCCAGAGTGGCCAGATGGCCAGATGGACAGGGTATAAATGTAATAAATAAGTAAAAATAAATAAATATTACATCCCACTACATTTTTAATTGTGAATGAACATATTGTTTTAAATACCTTGGAGCAAGGCAGCATATTAAAACAAACAAGCATCGTGGTTCACAAGGAACTCTGAAGCTACTCTATGCATAAATGATGTTCGACAGCAGTAGAATCTTGCCTCTGTTAAATTTAATGAATAGTGAACCAGCTCACAAGGCATAAAACTAATTTGCTCTCTTTCAGACATAATGTCTGTTTAAAAGACAGAAATGTAAGTAGAGTCCAAAGATTTGTAGTGCCAACTGGTTCACGAGGTAGTAACACAAACATGGAAAGCACCACAGAAAGGAACCATGCTGGCACAGAGAACAGTTTTGATGGGGTGAAACAGTGATGCCTTCAAAGAGACAACTTCTTCAGTAGAAGAGAGATGAACTGGAACAGCCATCAGTTCATAGGCGAGAATAGCAGCTAAAGATAGACAATGAAAGTTCAGCCTCTTTTGGGTATAGAACACTAGCATTGCAAGAACTCTAGGAAGCTGACATGTGAGGTTATTAGTGCTGGCTAAACTGAACAACTGTTTCCATTTGTAGGCATAAGAACATTGTGTCCAATTCCCTGAGGAAGAGCCAGCAAGGACAGATACAATTGTCATGTATTGCCTGTAACCTATTTTTGCAATTGTCACGTAAATGTGGAACTTGTCTGGCAAACCGTGTAAGTTGATCCACATATATCTGCAGATATGGCCATTGAGGGATAAGAAGAATGACAATGGTCCTGTTCTCTCTGAGCCTTGCTACGATACAAGGGGTGACATGCAGGAACCCCTGGATTATCGACACAGAAAAATAGCTGCTAGTGTGTGACATCTGGTCCCTGAACAAAAATGAATGGCTTCTCGGTATGCTGTAAAAAGAGCACAGAAAATGACCAAGAGGAAAGCCTCAGCATCTTTAAGGAATACCTAAACCAAAAAAGATTTATAAATTGGCACAGATCAAAACAGGAGCAGTCTCCGAGCCAAATGCAATGCTACAATGCTGAAACTCCACCTCCCCATTTTTGCTTATGTCTAATTTAATGTGTTTGTAATTCCTACACAAAAATCAATGTCATACGACCAGATGGATTAGTAATCATCATTCATTTTGAAGGAATTTCCTGAATGACTATGAGTGACGATTCATTCCCTTGGACTATGACCTGTCAGAAAGCATATAATACTATTAGCTGTTTTAGCAGCAAAATGATTTCTGTCGACTTCACTTTTTTTAGCAAGCTGTCTCACATTAAGTTAGGCCTGTGGTGGAACTAACTCTACAGTGCTGAAGATATCAGTCTAGTCTTTCACAGACTTTACTTGAGGTGATACGGAGTTTGAACCTATGAACATTTTTCATATATTCTCTGACACTGACATGTGGCTCTTCAGGTTCTTTGTGCTATAACATTCAGCCCCTAAATACAGTGATGCCATGAATGACGAAAAACTTGAAATACGAAGGGAAATCCGGAGCTGTCGAAATCACCTGGCAAGGACAATGTGATTTTGACACTTCTGATGCCACTGTGCTTTTTTCCTTCGTGATTGAAGTTTTTCGTAATTCACTGTGCTTTTTCCTTCAGCGTGCCTGGAAAGCGGGCAGGCAGCAGGGATCCGAAGGCAGGAACAAAATGTAGATATAAGAAAAAAAAATTAAAGGCACAGAGCAGAACTACAGAAAACACAAGACTTGAAAATCTTACTGGTCTCTGAACGCCTCCATAAAAAAAAACAGGTCTTAGGAGCTTTCTGGAAGGCAGTTTTCATCGTCCAAGTAAGAAATCAAGCCAAATCAAGTTTCATAATCATAATACACTTCCTTTCTTTGCTTATCCATTAATGCAGTTTAACATAGCCTGATGCATCAGTTATTAATAGCTTATCCTTATGGCATTTAACTGCAATTTGGCTGCCACTCAGATTCTGTGGTGCTAATCCCATGTATAATTCATAAATTTCATAGGATGCTGCCCTGCTGAGTGTATAAATAAATACTTCTATCTCATACTGACATACCTCAACTCCTTGTCAGTACTATGCAAGAGAGTGACACATTTCTTTCCCATTTGTCTCTTCCCTGCCAAATTCATACCACAGTCCTTGATCTTGAAGGGTGTTGTTTAAAGCAAATTAAGTCAAATGCAGTGGACCCTCGTATAACATGCGGTTTGTTTAACAGAAAATCCGCTAAAGGAAAAAAATTCCCGGAGATAGGGGAAAATCACTTAACAGAATCGCCTATGGGGAGAATCCGTACAACTGAAAAACGGTCGCAATTAGGGATTAATCCGTTTTCAATGCATTCCTATGGGAAACTTGCACAAAGGAAAACTTGCTTAACAGAATTTCATTTGGAACAAATTAGTTCCTTTGTACAAGGTACCACTGTAATTACTGTATTATTTATTTATATTTATTTATTTTCAAATTTCTATACCGCTCCTTCTTCCCAGAGCGGGAACTCAGGGCGGTTTACAAGGAAAAGGTTAAAAACAAAACAAAGTATCATCAGAACAAGAATAATCATTAAGAAAAGGTAAGGCGGGTTTAAAAAAAAAACAAAAAAAAACACGCTAGTCATTATTAAAGGCGTCACTAAAGAGTAAGGTTTTAAGGCCTCTTTTAAAAGACGCAAGTACAGTACAGTTCCTTATTAAGTAAGATAATGGGGGTCACTGTGCTTTCTATTCAACTATAATCATATATGTCACCATTTATGGACCATGTACCCTTGAAATTCAATGTATTTCTGCTCACTGCTCATACCAATTAAAGGGAGTGGATCATCCCATTAATAATAATAAATTCTGCTTATAATGCTAACTGCTGTGAGCATTTTCCTGTATGCTATAACTCAACTAACTTGTTGTACTTTGCTTTAAGCAAAATTTTTCCCTATCTTCACTCCATTGTCTCCTCTTTATCAGACATAACTCTTTATCATATTCTACTCCAGCTAAAGACTGAATGTCTTTCTTTTCTTTCTTTTTTCACCCTTTTTATTATTATAAATAAAAAGGAAACCTTACATAGAAAATCACTTCATTGCCAATCTTGATACCAAATATAAATATAAATTCATTCTACTATGAGTCAAAGTCTATTAGTGACTTCTTTCTCATAGAAAACATATAGAGGACTCCAACATTCTCTTGCCTTCTGTAGGTCTTTCTCCTTGAGTATTTCTGACAAAATGTCAGAATTTTCTAATGGTTTAGTTTCCAACAAAACAATAGTTCCTATCTTAGCAAACATAGAACAATTTTTTTTTGTCTGCAGCCTCTGTCTGAGCTTGCCCAGTAGATATATTATTTTATATTTACTTTCCATGGCTAATTATTTTATATTTAAATTTTAACATTTGGTGTGTGTTTGATGCAACAAGGGTATCCCGATTATTCTGACACTAACAGTTTGAAAGTAAAACTAACTAGAAAAAGGCTGAAACCAGATTGCAATCACTGTGGATACAAGCTCTAAAATAATTCCTCCCTTGCTATTTATGTAGAAAGATATCTGGCAAATGGAGAAGAGAAAAGCATATTAAAAATATGTCCAGACTGAAGGAACTTGCAGTCCATCTGTAACAGCCGTGGTGTGGGCGGCAACTAGGATATCTGCAAGGGGGCCAGGACTAGGGTGTTCCCAGAAGCCAAGAGTGTTGTCAGCCAGTCCAAGTTCAAGATTCACAGAGAGAGCCGTCGGGCAGTCCAAGGTCTGGATTCACAGACAGGATTGTCAGCCAGTCCAAGTTCAAGATTCACACAAACAGACCAAGAGGGGAGGAGATGCCAAACAGGAAGACTTATAGAGTAGCAAAGTTCAGGGAAGGATCAAGACAACAAGGCCGAAGCTTCAATAGTAGAGGTCTTGCATTGCTGAGGGAGTGCCTGCTGCTAGCTTTATGCCAGCAGCAAGCACATCAGCTGCACTCCCTGAATGCCTCAGCCTGAGTGGGGCTGATTCTGCAAAGAGGCAGAGTCCTGATTCTGACACCCTCTGTCCAAGCATCATACAGTAAGTTAAATCTATCAAGTAGTACAGTAATACCTTGGTTTACAAGTACCTTAATCTGCAAGTGTTTTGCAAGACAAGCAAACATTTCTGATCAATTTTGCATTGATCAACTAGCAATGTCTTGCAATACGAGCACTGGAGCAGGTCACATGATTACAAGTGAGCCAATGGTGGTACATTCTCTCTCTCTCTCCCTCCCTCCCTCCCTGCTGGATTGTGGGGGATTGTCTGGAATGTTCCATCTCAGGCAGCTCCAAATCAGAGGGAGGAAAGAGGAATGGAGATTTCCTCTGCCCCAGGCAGGAACATTTTCAAAGTGCACGTTAGGGTTTTGTTTTAGTTTTCTTTTTTTAGCTGCCTAGATGCCCTGAGCACATCCTATCTCGCCTGATTTTGAAAGCTAAGCAGGCTCAGCCCTGGCTAGTACTTGGATGGGCGAACACCAGGGAATACCAGGTGCTGTAGGTGCCTGGAGTAGGATCTGGCAAGCCACTCCAGTATTCCTGCCAAGAAAACTCCATGGACATGGGGTCACAAAGAGTCAGTCACGACTGTAATGACACAACAACAACATTATATTTTT
>JAHTLZ010000010.1:7678857-7717455 GCA_023846285.1 Phrynocephalus versicolor
CCCTCAATCAACCAGCAGTGGAGCTGTCAAAATCACCTGGCTGTTGGCCACCCAACAGCCAGGTGATTTTGACAGCTCTGCAGTTAGAGTGCTTTTTTCAAGGCGTTCTCAGGTCTTTTAAAGGGGTCCTTGCTGCTGCAACCCCAGCAGTTGGGGCAGCCAGGATTAGCAGGCAGGTAGCGGGGATCCGAAGGCACACCTGACAGGTGATTTTGACAGCTCCGCAGCTCAGCGGAGTTCCCTTTATAATTCAATTTTTTTACAGTTCAAGGCATTTGTGATTCAAGGCATCACTGTATAGAGAGGTCAATAGGATTCTGCACAGATTATTTCGAATAATCCCTATTTCTTTACAATCCCACCCAGATGATAATTGATGAAAAAACTGTTTCTCAGACTATGCTCATTTATTTAGACATACTTGTTAACAGCAATATATAAAGATGAGAAATTAAGACTATTGCTATTTTCTGACTGACTTGATTCCTGGAGCTGAAGTTATTCCTTTTTCTCTCAACATGAAATAATGTTGGAAATTATTGGAACTCCTTTCTGAGATTGATTTCAATAGTGCCCTAGAGGGCTGCTGATTCTTTTATGGGGCAATTCCAGCTAATATTCCTCTGCAGCTTTGTTTTGTAAGTCCAAATCTCGCTTTCTCTCTGGAAGTGTACCCTACCAAACACTAGCTTAACTGCTATTGCTTAGTGTAGTAAGTCGAACAAGCGTAGGCCCATCTGAATCCACACAACCTATGGAGCAGCAGACTCACCAAATACCCACTGATTCCACGGGGCTGCTCTTACATGACTTATTATGCTAAGCAACAGGATTTCACCCACTAGAATGGCCAGAGTGTAGGACATGCAACAATGAGCACAAGGTACAGGAAACCGGATTACAGTCAAATATTAGGAAAAATTTCCTAACTGTATGAGCAGTACAGGAATGGAACCAATTACAATGGTACCTTGTATAAAGGAATTAATTTGTTCCAAATGAAATTATGTTAAGCCAATTTTCCTTTATACAAATTTCCCATAGGAATGCATTGAAAATGGAGTAATCCCATTTTTATGTTCTACGGATTTGCCTCAGAGGCGATTCTGTTAAGCTAATTTTATACAAACTGTTTGTTATACAGGGGTCCACTGTACCTCAAGAGGTAGTGAGTGCTTCAACAAGGGAGCTATTCAAGATAAATTTAGAGAACCACCTGCAGATATCCTTTGATTTGTATTTCTGCCTTGAGAAAGGGGTTGGAATCAAGAGCCTTGTAGGCGCCTTTCAACTTCATGATTCTATCATTCCGTGATCTGTCAAAAGAAGCTAACTAGATTTCAACTATGACATCTGGTCTAAAACACAGTTAAACATGATTGCACAGCTTGGTTTATGGTATAATACAGTGTTGGTGAACCTATGGCACGGGTGCCAAAGGTGGCACACGGAGCCCTTTCTGTGGGCAAGCGACATCGCCCCCTCACAGTCACGGCATTTCCCCCTCCACTCGGAGCTTGTCACTGTGCTCCATGCAGAGAGCTGGGCGATGGGGAGGCAGAAGCTTGTGAGCTCCTTCATAGCCCCCGTTTACTCTCCAGCCATGCTGCTCGGGGCATCCCCAAAGCAGTGCGGCTGGAGAGCAAACTGGGGCTACGAAGGAGCCCACAAACCGCTGCTTCCCCTTTGCCTGGCTCTCTTCAAGTAGCAATTTTGAGACCGCCAAAATGGCTCTGTGAAGAGAGACAGGTGAAGGGGAGGCAGAAGTTTGTGAGCTCCTTCGCAACCCCAGTTTACTCTCCAGCCATGCCACTTTTGGGATGTTCAGAGCAGCGTGACTGGAGGCTACGAACGAGCCCACAAGCCACTGCCACTCCCCCCCCCCCGGCTTTCCCGACAGTGTAGCACCCCATCCGCCTCTGCCCAGGGCACTCTTGCTGTGGCTGCAGAAAATTCAAAAACCTGCTGTTTGATCCTTGCTTTCCCGAATGGTAGCATGGGGTGGTGAGGAAGGATTGAAGAGCAGGTTTTTGAATGTTCTGCGGCCACAGCAAGAGTGCTGTGGTCACAGGAAATTCAAAAACCTGCTCTTCCATCCACGCTTTCCCAAAGGATAGCACCCCTGCTTGTCAATCCTTGCTTTCCCGAAGAGTAGCATTTGTAACCCTGGGGTATCACTGTATTCAGGTTAAAATGCCATATTGGCACTTTGCAAAAAATAAGTGCGTTTTGAATAGCAGTTTGGGCACTTGAATGAATACCTGCAGGACACAATTTTGTTCCTAATCTCACCTGCATTAACACAGCATGACACAAAAAAGAAAATCTATATTGTACTATCCCTATGGCAGCAGACTCTCACATTGCTAAGAGGGACCTAAGCAAGGTGAAAATTGTTTGGTGAAACTTAATCAAAAGCCTATGCTCATTCAAGAGTCACTACCTCCACCAACAATAATGTCATGGTTTGCCCAAAAAAGAAGCAAGGGAGTTTCAGCCATACCATTCAAATCAACAGAGGACTCTATTCTGAGTTGTCCCTCTGCCTGATTTGTCCATCCCAATAGAAAGATCCAAGTAACTGAAGTGTTACCTTCAGTATTTTTTCAGAGGGATACCATGTACTGTTTTCTCCTCTCAGTACCTCTCAGTTCAGCTTTAGATCTATTCCACATCTAACATAACTTAACTTAGTCAAATCTGTGCTCCTGCATATTGTCATGTAACTATTTTTTCACCATACCTAGAAACACCTTACTTTCACCCAGTTGTCACACATTTTTTGTACTCCTTCATATCCACTATGTAGGTGGATATGAGAAACTTGAAAGCTGGATGACTGCAATGTGAGATTTTCTTTCGTCCAAATAGAGTTACTCCCCCTGTTATGTTTTTGGATCTTTCACTATTGGACGAACTGATTACTTAAAACTACTTCCCCACATGACAGAATCAGCTCTAGGGACATCATTTGGACAAAAAGCAGGGATATAATCTTACTGCAACACAGAGCAATACAGTACATACTTGTCATTTAACTAAATGGAAATTATGTTTTATTATGGGTCTGAAGATAATCTATGGGAGCATTTTTAGTAGCTAAAAAACAAGACCTTGGAAGCAAAATTGAAAATCTGAGAGGCTTCTCAAAGTACAGTCTCAGAACAAAAGCCATACCAATCAAACAACCTGTTAAAATATTTTCTCAGAAAAAAATACACACAGATTTTCCATCTATAATAATGTTGTTCTCATACACTCCAGCCTAGAAATCATTTTTCAAAATGCCATAAAAAACATGTGTCAGAACCAGAATGTGACTCAAGGGTTAGGCATTCCCCTTGAAAATCTAGTTGAAAGTTAAGACGCTTAACAAAATCATATTATTGCTACACCTTACAGATGCATAAAAATTAACAGTCATCAGCTGAACTCCTTAGAAAGATTATATAGATATTATACCTCATGAAAAAAGATCAGTCATCCCAATGCTGCTGCACCCAAGGCAGTGAGACTACATACAGTATGTATAACTGGGTGATGGGCTGAAGTATGTGCCCTCATTTTTATGACGAAAAATGACAAAATTGAAGAACAATCCTGATATTAGTTCTGTTTAATATTATATTTCTAGTCCAAGAAGAACGTGTTTAACATACGATAGATTACAATGCACGTGATAATAAGTTTACAATAAGCACATAGAAAATCCAATATAACACTGGAAAGTGGAAAAACAAGTTTTTCCTGCTTTGTGGTGCTCTGCAAAGTACAGTACGGTACTTTGGCCAATGAAACAACTGAAGGCTGAAAGACGGGCAAACAAAAGAACAGCTTACCATAAAAAATAATCTCTATAAAGAACGGAGCACACTTGACTGAGAAAAACACAGATGTCAGTCAACAAAGTGATTCACTTGAAGGAAAAAACACAGATATTGCAATAATCATGCAAAGGGATATATAACTACACCAATATCAGTTTAGTTTATCAGTGGATCCAAGAAACTGTTTTAGTCCAAATACTCTGCTTAGGAATACAGTGAAACATACATTCCCCTTGCACTTGATAATCATAATACAGAAATGAAAATGCTATAAATTCTCTACTGTCAGCCACCATAACTGTCAACAGTTATAGGTACACTTCAACAAACTCAGGAGTTAACTTCAAGAGTGCTTGAGGGGGGAAAGTAAGTGTATTGCTATGTGTCTGTCTGAAACATTTACTACCAAAACTTGCAATAACTATAACATCATAACAAACATGACTGAAAATGAAAAAGATTCAATGCATTATTAGTATGTATTCAGTTGGGTATCCTCACAAATGCCACTAATCGCTTCATTTCCCATTGATTATTTTATACTGTAGACGTATAGCAGTAACAAGATCATTATTATACTTTTCCCTTGTATATCTCCATATCACAGGGCTATAGAATATAAGGAACATGAAAATATAATTTCAGAACATAGGATTTTTGTGCTAGCAATATGTGAAAAGAGGAATACCTGACACAGTGTTATAAACCCTATGTTTTCTTTAAAATAATGTTTCATTGTGCCCATACACACCTTGGCCCAGCAGCACTTTATCTCAAACAGACATATTCTTTCCTCCCAAGTCTTTCTCTACTCTTCCTGTTCTCCAGGAAACAAACAGCTGCTATAAACATATAACATCTTAGAAACATTCGTGTACGGTTTAATGAACACACATGGGCCTGCACACAGACATCTGCTATAAAAAACATGATTTTTGTTGCCATGTTTTCTACCTCTTCTACTCAGGAGGTTTGGGAAAAACACAGGCATTTTAAAAATACTATTTTGCCTTTTAAAAAAGAAATCTTTAAGTCTCAAAAGCTTGCCTACACTTTTGCACCTATTTCTGTTGGTTTTATGTGCTCTCAAGTTGGCACTAACTTAAAGTGGCCCTCACAGAAATTTCAAGGGAAGTGTGGTATTTAAGGAGTTGTTTTACCAGTTCCACACACATCCAGTGACTTTCCATGTCTGAAAAGGGATTTGAACCCAGGCCTCCTGAGTCTGTCACTCTATCTACTTCATCACTTTGGGTATCTCTGCCTATTTAATTATTTCATAAAGATATTGAGTGAAATCCTGTTGCTGCAAGTTACTTGACCTAAGGCTGATAATGTGGAATCCTTTTCATCACCAGGAATCTCTCCAGGCTGTAGGAACCATACAGGGAGTCTTGAACTACCAAAAAAAAATATTGCTACCTGGATCCCTTTAATTCTCAGCAATTAAAGATTTCCTCCTTCCTGTCCTACTGTCCCTAAGTCACTTCTGAACTATATGAAGAGGATTCCATAGTATCCCTTGGGACCTTTGGTAAAAAATCAGAAATACAGTACCTTATTTTCAAACAATAAATACAACAGATGAGATCCTCAGCCTTATGCAGCATAACATGTTAGGCAACAGAAGTTTGACTCTGTAAAATAATATTCTTGCAGGACATTTTTATATTCTTGCAAATGTCTTATTATGAATCACATATTTAACTGGTATTTGACTATCACGTCAACACAGAGGTAAATAATATGACAATTGGGAAACACATCAGCCTCCAGAACTGGTGGTCTTATTTAGATGCACTGTAAGTGGCAAGGGAAATAAAGTGCTTGATACAGAAGTGAAATAAAATCAAAGCAATATGTACCAGCAACAAAAAGAATAATTGAAGGCAATTCAGAAAAGAGATTATGGGGAAAGTAGTATATTGTATTAAAAAGACATATGAGTTCCATGGAGAAAGGTTTGGAATTATGCTTCTATAGTTACATATGTATGTAAACTCACACTTAGCTACAAACCACTAAATTCTAATTGCTAGAATAACTAGTTAAAATGAATGATTGTAAGGAAGGATATACCTTTGAAAATAAGAAATAGTTTGAAAATACATTTTACTGGCAATTAAATTATGGTTTAAATAAATTCCTTTAAATCAGTCTAGCCCTACTCTGAGAAATCTAGCAAGAGGAATAAAAATAACTAACAACAATATATAATTTTCCCACTCCCATAATTGTGACAATATAAAGAATAAATAAATAGTTTTTCAAATGTAGGCTGAGTGCAAAAAGAGTAGTTTTGACTTAGCAGAAGGAGAAAAGAAAAAAAGCAAGTTAACAATAAGGATTTAGGGATTCCTGCAGACAAAAAATGCTAAATCCTTAAATGTGAGATTCAGGGGATTGTGAACTCCATTGCTACAAGCCCTCTTTTCACATGTGTAACATTCCTCTTCATCCATGTTGACTAGGAAGATGCTCATTTGGAAGAATGTGAAGGAAGAACTGTTGTAGCTTAGAAATGCCAACAGTTTTTTTACAGAGACACAGCCATTCTGTTCATCTGAAGAAGTGTACTTGGACACACAAAAACTTATTAAAAATAAAAACTAGTTAATCTTATAGATAGTATATGATTTTGAGTATAGTTTCCTCAGGAATTGCAAGTAACATAATCACTTACAACCAGAGACTTTATGTTGTCAGCAAGGGTTTATAACAAAATTATATTTCTGACCTAGTGGAAGGACAAGAATGATGATACTTTATTGGTATATAAAGTAATGTTTTCTAGTTACCTTAAATGATTACTTCCTAAGGCATCTCAAGGAATTTGAGATGTACCTCGAACACGAGCTCTTCAACTTTTCCCATTTCTAAGATTTGATTGTTAACATAACACAATGCAGCAGAGAAGTAATGAGCGGTGTAACAGTGTAACAAGTAATTACAGTGGATAATTTTTCAAACACTTTAACAAGTAGCAGGAATTAATTACTGTTTGCAAGTAACTTTCCCTATTCTTCTGCAAAATTTACTTAGACATATGTCACAATGGTCATATACTTGCTTCTAAAAAGGCCATTAAGCAAGGTTGAAATGTCTGCAGGCTTGTCCTATATAAAACCCAAATATCAATGAAGCACAACCAGATGCAATAATATCTCCAAACATATGGGTCTTCTCCTTGAGAGGCAGTGTCCTCTCAGGGTTCAGCTGCTAGAGATGTAAAAGCTGGAGAGGTTGAAAAAAAGTGGGGTATTCCTTTTCTCCCCAATATCTGTTTCAAAATTTTCAATGAAAAAAGTGCATGCAAAATGAATCATGTCTTATAGTTCTAGTTCAGAAGAAAAGTACAGATCTTAGTTGGTGGTTCAGATGCAATGGCTTAACCTTGCATGAAACAAGGATGAAACTGAATGAGTGCAGATGACAAGGAAGGAGTAGCTCATAAACCCAAGCACATTCTTAATCTCTGCAATCAAGATTTGGAGATCAAGATTCTGTGATAGCTGGCCCTCTTAACTGAACTCAGCTGTTCCATCTTGCAAATTATGCCTTCTACACTTCCCCACTAAGAATTGACTGAGGTAATACCAGTGATGTAAGCAGAATTCCAGGCCAGCAAAACATTCACTGTATCTTCATTTTGGAGCTCAGAGTTCTAGTAAAGTACAAAGGAAGTTCCACGATACTGCAGAAACTCCATTCACTATTGCATTCTATTCATAATTAAAGATGCACAAGATCACCAACACTTACTTTTGCTACCAAACCCAGAAATCTTAATAGCATTCTTCTGCATAATTACATGTTCCACATTAAAATCTACTAAGCAATTACTGAGAGCAAATCCTGACTCTCACTATATGATAGTTTATTGGCTACATATACCATATTTTTCTGTCTATAAGATGCTCCCATGTATAAGATGACCCCCAATTTTCCAACTCAAAAGTAGTTTTCCAACCCTGTGGTTCTCTCCTTGGCTTACTTCCATGTATAAGGCAACAATTTTAGACAAAAATATAGTCTTATATATGGAAAATACTGTAAGTCCAGCCCATATGGGAACACATAAAATTAACCACTGCCCCAGGAAGACCAAGGTCTTTATTCATCTTAGTTTTAGTTATACATATCTATCACGTAGCATTGATATTATTCCTCTGTACCACTGCTGAAATGCTAACAACTGACAGTTTTATACTGTAGGAACAGATTGTTTTCTGCATGTAAATAACTTGGACAGCCTACTTCCTTGTACTGTAGTTCTTCAAGTGGCCATCTGTGCTTTCATACAGAAGGGCTGGTTCTGTGACACTGCAAATATCCTTGGAATCTTCTAGAGCCAAAATAAGTATTAGGAGACACCCTCTCCACCATGCATGCTCCCCACACTGAGGGCAGTGTTCAGTTTCCCCAGACCACCATTTTAATCGAAACAATAGTTTTGAGAAAGACTGAGAGGAAGGCAGGCAAGTTGTATGAATTCACAGGTGAACACTTGAAGAATTAGCTACAGGGAAGCAAACTATCCTTCTTTGTAGCCTCTGTGAAATCACCCATAGGGATGACAGGCACACTCACTAGCCAGTGGGATGTCACACCACAGCAAAGGATACCACCGTTCTGTCAAATATAACATCAAGCTTAGCCCAAACATCAAGTCTGTGATGTTTGCTCAATCTCAAAGCTTGTGACCAGCTTGCTCCTTTGAAAATGTCACTCAGATGACCTCCTCTGAGAAATGCCACTGACACAACAACTGCCTTACTAGAATGCCCTTTCAAGGAACTGGGCACTGGCTTGTAACCTAGCTGGTAGCACAAGATGACTGGGCTGCCTAATCATTTGGGCATCTTCTGTGGTGCGACATGGAGACCCTCCCTGGTAACAATAAAAAAAGCTATTGCATTTTTGAAAGTCTTTAGTTCAAGAAAGGTAATGTTCTTTGGATGTCCAAGATATGAAGTGACTCTTCCAATTCCGAGGTGGGCAATGGGGCAAATATAGGAAGTACCATGGTGAAACTCGAAAAAACAACCTTAAGCAAGGAGGCGAGATCTGGGAATTATGTCACTTTATCTTTACCTTTATAAAAATGTTATATTTATAAGGCACCATAGGGTGTCCAGTTCACAAGCCCTGCATGCAGAAGTAAGTGCAGCCAAGAACATAATCTTATAGATCCAAGGATGCCATAGGTTTGAAATGTGGGGTCATGTTGGGAGAGTGCTTGTAAGAGATCATGGTGGCAATGGTGTTCTGGTCTCTGGATCAACACTTTTCAACCCTTTCAAAAACCTCCTGAGGACTGAGTTTCTGAAGAAGCGGGATGCCACAGACCTTTGAAGTTGGAATGCAATGATTACAGACAAATATACATTTATAGATGGTTGAGTGAATCTTTTATCTGTAAGACAAAGTAGAAAAGAAGTACAGTACTGGGTACAGCTTAACTGGAAAACAAGGTGCTTGCAATGATGTATAAAAATCCATACAGTATTTTTTCTTTACTTAAAGTTGCACCTGGATGGTTTTCTGGCTTCAAGAGAATTCTCCAGGCTATCAGTCCCAGTAGAAGCAAGTCTGGATAACGGCCTGTGCCGCCATTCTATGCAATCCAGTCTGAAGTCAAGGGAAGATAATAAACATCCATGGCCATTTGTCTGAGGATCACAAATCAGAACTACTACCTACCATGGGGCTATTAATACTGCATCAGTCTTGCCTTGATGTAATTTTCCCATGTCTCTGTGCAGCAGAGATATGAGAGGGAAAAGAGAGAATCTTTTCCAAGTCCATCAAAGTATGAAGGCATCTCCAACTGATCCATTTCCACAGTCACGAAAAGACCTTTTTACATTTCCTACTGCCACAGGCTACAAACAAGTTCACCTATGGATTACTTCAGAAAATGCAATGAACATGGAATACCTCCAGAGACAGCTCCCACTTGTGGGCCAGGATCTTTTCTGCACTGGTGGTATTGACTTTAATGACTTAGTCTTAGAACAAAAAATCTGGAAGTGTTTACAGTATTAGACTTTGTTACATAAGGGAAAAAATGAACTGGTGGTACATGGACTTGAACTTCAGAGCTATACATAAGACATATTAATGGAGACTTCTAAAATACCAAGCACATAGTAATTCTCATGTAGTGAACATGAGAGTATACTTTAGATAAGTGACGGGAAGTTCCAAAATGTGAATACTGTGGAAAAATTGTAAAATTAGTTTGCTCCTTTGCCAACCACTTTCTCCTTTCGGTAAAGTGTTCTGCTTATATACCGCCCCATAGCACTTCAAGCACTCTCTGGGCGGTTTACAGTTTAATTATGCAGGCTACACATTGCCCTCCCCAGCAAGCTGGGTACTCACTTTACCAACCTCAGATGGATGGAAGGCTGAGTCAACCATGAGTTGGCTACCTGGGATTGAACCCCAGATCATGAGCACAGTTTTAGCTGCAGTACAGGCATTTAACCACTGCGCCATGAGGCTCTTACTTGTATCCCTTGTAAGAGAAAAATATTAAAAAATAAGAAGTGGAAGGTCTCCCCTTGGCTTCAGGTGAGGACTCACGTTTTGCAAGCTAGGATCACGTGGAACAGGATGGTCCTCAGTCCTCTTATTAGAACATGTACATTCAGTTTGAAGAACCTCCATGGGAAGTTTATTGGAATTTTACAATCCAAGACTGTAGAAACCAAAGAGTCTTTAGCGATGCTGTCAATGATCTGCAGACTTTCCCCAAAAACAGACATTCAAGCAGGACTGACAATTTCTGGTGTCTCCTTTTGTGAACGTTTTGAAGAACTGACAGAACTCTAGTTAGTGCACTTTGTCAGAGCAATATAAGCACTCTGAACATCCATCTGTGAGGGGGATTTTATTGTTGCATTGTTAGACTAGGCCTATCAGGGACATAAAAAGATGGGAACAGCTGTTAACTACAAGATAACTACTAATGACTAACCCACAGAGAATGTTTTTATATGGAATTATGAGGAGGAGAGGAGAATGGAGGAAATGAAGATAAGTATCAACTATACATAGATTGTTCTGAAGAAATGTATGGTAGGATCTAAAAAACTCTTAGTGGTGGAAAAATGGTATTGAGGGTTTTCTTTAGGGTGGGGGGGAAGCATGGTGGAGAGAGAATATCTTAACATTGCTTTAAGATCTAGAACATTCAGAGAATACTGGTATTTCCACAGGTGAAGAAAAATTAACACATATGTGTTTCACAGAAGCCACCAAGTTATGTGAAACATGAATTGCCTAGGTCTAGGGTGAACTTAATAATGTACAAGAGGAAATAGTCCTGATAGAAACATTTAGAATGCTTCTCTTTATTTAATGTACAAACTGAGAATATGTAAAGAAATCACTCTGCCGTGTGTGTGTGTGTGTGTTTAAAAAGGCAAAGAAACATGGAAACAGAAACAATTTGTTGTCTTAAGTAAGCCGAACCAGGTCTTAAGGTTTAACTTACTGTACTACGAAAGACTGTAGGAGCAAGCAAAAGACTGAGAATGAGAAACAGGAGATAAATTGTAAGCTAACTATTTCACATCTATATCAAATTAAAATTAATGACTAGCATCTTACTGAATTTCCACTAAGTAAAATATCCCACTAGTGTAGTAACATGGAATCACAGCACTTATGATAGTGTTGCCACAGCACAAGCAGTACTGAGTCACCATAAAAAATGCTATTCTTTACTCATTGTCAATAGCAATGCTATTGCTAGCAGTATGATCCCATGTTCCTCTAGTGGCAAACCTTTCTGGTCAGCGGACGCTCCGCAGCACACTTGCCAATTACCCTTGACTCAGCTTTTAAGTGGGTTTCAACAAAGAGAAAAAAAAAGATGGGTAAACTTCAGACCAGGTTAAAACAGGAATTCAGGATGCACACCTTCCTTGGAAAGAATGCCCACTTCCTTGGAAACATGTAACTCCATGATTCTTGGATTGAGAAATACATAGGGCCACATTGTCAGCCTACTATATATACTTTGATTCACCACGGAAATTAGTGAAAAGTAGGATGGAAATTCTTAGGATATATTCTTCTTCACCCATGGTTTTAAAAGCAGCTGCCAACTCATCTATTTCAAAACTAATGTTAAAGTTTGCAGTTACTTTTTGCCAGCATTCAAGCTGTCTGTGGGCTCTTTATCTTGTATTTTCATGTTCCCACTCTGAAGCAGCATTTCCAGTCAACAGCTGAGTCCTATGGTTAGAGGAGAAAATCCAATAGTTTGTGTGATGTTTTTGTTTATAAGCAAGGATAGAATCATACACATACATTTCAGTAACACTGTTCTGTAGACAGAAGCCACTGAAACATATTAAATATGAAAAGGGTTGGAACGTGCTTTAAGCAGGAGAGCCTGGAATGTACATTTGGCTATGATTTGGGCAACTATTTTGTTTTTCCTGCAGCCCCTCCAGCTCAGTAATGTCCAGTCTGAGAAGAATCCTGCAGGACTTGAAAACTAGTACCTGCTTGGAAGATTAAAAGTTTTGTCCATACTATTTTTTTATTTTAAATATATGCACCTATGGCCAAGCAAATCTGGTTGTTGTTAACTTACTTAGATAACAAATTATAGAACCATTAAATAAATGTGACACTGGATCAACTTAACTGAAGAATTTAGACAAATTCTACAGTTATACAGTATTTTAAAAAAAAATCCCATGTGCTATTTAGAAGAGTTTTCAGAAAATTGTAAACTAAATCCATCTCCTCAACAAGAGTCAATCACTACATAACCGAAGGATTGTCTGCTGTAACTGTAAAAGGATTGTCTGCTGTAACTGTAATCTGAGAACAAGAGTTATTATAATCAATGTAATTCTTTAGTATGCCTTCATTTTTATATAGAGTTGTGCTCAATCAAAACTAGCCACAAAGATCATTCAATTCAAACTTCCCAGAAGTCTCAGTTCTGCTCATCACACAAACACATACACTGACATACACACAGAGGCCATCAGCGGGATTGTGACTGCCAGAGGCAATACAGTGGTGGTTTGACATTTCCCCCCACCCCACCCTGGTTTCAGTGCTCCCCAAACCTTAAAGCCTTCACCAGGGCAAAGGGGCGCCCTAGGGAACCTTGAAAGTTGAAATGGGGGGGGGATGTAAGCTTTAAATTAATTTAAACTACATACTTACTTCCAGCACAAGGATCCAGTTTACAATATGAAAAGTTATGCAATAGGACTGTGTCCATGTTGGTTGCCACTACCTACTTAATATACCAGCACAATATTTATTCAGACTATCATACCAATAATGCGTGCTTGATAGCCTGTGTGTCAATTTAAGGTGTTTTCACAAGCGATATAAATCAACACATGCATTGCAATTTAAAGTGCATGCGCTCAAAAGTAAAGCTAGTCAGGTTTAACAAAAATTGTACAGGATAGCTACTATACACTTATAAATAATGAATGTCATACAAACAGAATTAAGAGTCATTTTGCAGAAGTTCCTTCTCCAACCACTAGTCTCTTTTCAGAAGCCAGTTAGACAAGAGAAATAATTAGAATCACCTTCTCCATAACCACCTAAAATGACACCACTGCCATGGGCAATGCTGAGCGATCAGTAGTAAAGTGCAAGACAATACCTGCTTGAACATTCAATGCAGAAGAAAACCAGTCCTTCATATTACATATTGTCATCAATATTAGAGATGGTCACAAACCAGAAAAATTGTGGTTTGCGGCTAACCACAAACCTTCTGAATTTTTTTAAAAAAGAAATCACACTGGCTCCCATTTTTAAAAGGTTTGTGCCTAGTGGGAGGGAAAACTCAACCCCTACCCTCTCTGCCACGAGACTGCCCCTTTCTCACTGCCCCCACTGCCTCCCTTCCTTGCACTGCTGCCACCTCCTCCTCTTCCCCTCCCACCACTGCCATCTTTATAAGCAACACCCTACCATTCATTTTTGGAGCAAGGCTTGCTATCTCTGCAAATGGCAAGCACATTAGAAGACAGGTGTGTGCATGCGCAGAGACAGCAGCCTGGCTTCTGTGAATTGGCCCTACCATCTCTGCATATATGCTGGAATACCACTTGATCAGGTAGATCAGCTGGGACCCTGGTGAATGCACAAAAGACAGTGCCTAGGCTCCTGGAAGCCCATGCTGCCACCACTGGGACAACAAAAGAAGGAAGGAAGGAAGGAAGGAAGGACCAGGTAGGAGTTGGGGGCAGTGGGAAGAGAAATCAAGCTGTAGGGGCAAGAGGGGAGAAAATGGCCAAAACCAAACCACCAAATCAAAAATCACTTAAAAGTTAGTTGATTTGGTTTGTTTTGGTTCGTCCATTTTGACAAACCCAAACCAACCTGAACCACTTCTTAACCAGTGATATTTGACAAACTTCATGGTTTGTTTTTTTTGGTTTATGCCCACTTCTACTCAATATATGCACACACTGTAATCTCTGATAGTTTTTTCAGTCTCATTTTGACAAGAAAAGGCAACGTGAAAGATACAGGTCAGGATCCTGTTGTCCCACAGGCCAAGTATTACACTCAGCCCACAACGTTTGGCAAAATCTATCATTGCACAAGTAGAGATTGATCCATTAGAATGAATGGGGATTATGCCCAAAATTCAGATGATGTTGATCTGGATGAACAACAGACCACTCTGCATGTGGATCTAACAGGATTCTGGCATCTGAAGAACTATGGAAATGCTAGCTATCCAGTAAAATGAGAAGTATGTCTATGCAGCAGTTACAGAATAGATATTTAAATAAACTGTTAAACGCTTAATGCAAACGTATGCCAAACATTTCTTAAACATTCCTTAAAGCCTCGCAAAGAATTAACCTTTTCTTCTAACTCAGGCCTAGGCTAAATATTTTATTTGGCTTCCCAGGACAGACCAAGAAGTTAGGCATTAGCTCCAGATCAGTTCCTGGACTTGCATCAAACACCATCTCGTCATCTATCCAGTCAATCAAAAAAGTGTTTCCATCTAAAACATCTCAGATTTTTTTTCCTGAAAACAGCTAATTGAATCCAGTTTTTCCAATATATTTTTCACACTCTAGAATATCTAGACCATTATACTCTGAGATAAATGAATTTGAAATAAACGCAAATCGCATGCTGATTAGAATCAGTACAGGACAAGAGAAAACACTAAAGCTAAAGGAGAAGAAAGGTAATTTCATAAAATGTTAAAATATTAAGACAAAACATGGAAAGATTCTTAGATTAAAACAGCTTCCTAATAGTTCAATCCTTTATGTGCCTGGTCATAAATAAGTCCCATTTATTTCAATTAAGCTTACTCTCAAGTAAGTGTGCAAAAATTTGCAGTCTTAAATATTTCAATGCCAAATAAACTTAGCATTTGGAAGTTCCTGAAGCATGGGTAATCAAAACCACAGAACACATGAGGTTGAGAAATTCCAAAGTAAACCCTGGGAAAACTACTTATAGTCTTCTAGGCATATTTATTTAGAAGTGTCACTGAGTCAGTGTGCTTTCTTCCAAACAGATGAGCACAGGACTAAAGTTTTAACAACCACATTTTAGCACTTAAGATATTTTTCCCATAAGAACTTCACTAAAGTATGTAGGGTTTCCCTGTAGAAAAGGGGAGTTTATATGCAATAGCTACAGTCAACCATAACAGAAAGTTACTTGTCCACAATATAGCAGTCAGTCTTTAAGATGCCACAACATTTGTCTTTTTTCTTTTGACAAATGTAAGAGTGGGTGATGCCTTTTATTGGACCACTAACAAATGAAACAAGTTTTAAGCCTTTGTGGAGAAAATTCCATGTCTTCAGGCTTAGCACAACCCCTTCATGGACACTGTTAAAAAGTATGGAATTGGACAAAACACTGTACACACATTGTACACAAAATTGTACCTAACCAAAAAATGTTGCACTTCAACAATTACTTTGGTAAAACCAACATATCTGCTCATGCATTCAGCTATTTTTTATTCAGCACCATGGCATTTCAAGTACTTTACAATACTCCTTAATAATACTTTCAAGCAAACCAAACAACTACAGATCCTCCCTCTCCTGCCTCCTTCTGAGCTCCACTTCTACCTATCAAATCACACTGGCTAAAAAGAGTGTACTTAAGCAGCTGCTTGTTTACATGCAATTTTAATACTAAATAATTTACTCCTTTTGCTTCTTACCTAAGAAGACGCCATGAAGCATTATCATGAAGAAAAATCCTACATCTTAATTCTAAGGGAGGAAATGGGATCTGAAGTAGAAGTTCAGAAGCCAAAGACAACCTTCTAAAAACACTTCTTCCCTCTAGGCATCAGCAGAATTTTTTAAGTTTAAAAACAAGCCTTTGTTCCTCATACTTTAGCTTAGAAAGCCTCAGAAATAACACCATAACTATTCAAGATTCCAATCGAACACACTTGTTCCAAGAAACTTTTTCTAAGGCATTTACACAGAGGAACTACAAGAACCCTATATAAATAAGCATACAAATTTTTAGTCTGAAAACTTAAGAGCACAACATAAACATATATACAGTGTTTTTAGCATCATCATCAAAAGTTGGCTGTGGATTACAATCTTATGTAAATTTACCTGGGAGTAAACTGCGGAAGATACATTGGGACCTACCTCTGATTAATTACGTGCAAGTCTATACCACAAATTAAATGAAACCTTGTATTCTCATATTAGTTAGAATTTATAAAATATAAAGTAAAATCAACTTTTAAAATATGCAAAAAATACACTGACATTTTAATAAAAGTTAAATTAAATTAACATTATGTTTGATAGATAACTGCCATTCTGTTTTAATACATTTCCCCCCTATGGCTGCAATTCAGATACATTTTATTAAGAAAACTAACTCTCATAAGGGGCTTTTTGTTTTTCAAACAAAAAGTAAACTTCAGATTTATTCTGTAAGATATATTTTCAGAAATAACCCTTTCCATCTTCACTCCTTTACTTTAGATAGACTCATAACAACAACATTGTACAATACTCTGAAAACTTTTGAATGATTTGTGTTTGAACAGCCAGGGCAAGGGAAACTACATGGAGATAACCGCACACTACCTTCACTAGAAACATTGTTTATTCACTCAAGAGGCAGCACAGCAGACCAAAACAAAGGGTACAAAGGGTCTAACGACTGATTCAAGTTTATGGTGACAGAAGAGAGGATAAACCATCTCCTGGGCCCGTCGGGTTTGCAAGTTTATACTGCCCCTTCAGCAGCTTTAACCCTCTAAGCCTCGGAAGATACACGACCTGTTTCTCATACCTCACCAACTGCTTTTGGGGATTTAATGCATCCCCCTCAGTCTTTCAAATATTGGGGTAGGATGAAGGGGTTGGAAACTTGGGGTGGGGGTGGGCGGGTCCTTCCCATACCTAACACAACCGCTTCCTGTGCAAGTTCAGCTTGGCTTTCAAAGAAGGCTTTAACACTTGTAGCCAGCAGCCCCTTCACGCCGTCTGGGCCGGGCCACCCCTTAAGGCACCGGGGAAACTTCCCACAACGGCCTCACCCGGCCAAAAAAAACACCCGTTAAACTGCAACCCCCACACGCACACTCCAAACCCACACACACACACACACGGCAGTTTTTGCTGCCGAAAGGGCTTGGGGAAAGGATGAAATGCCGGGCGAAGGCTTGACTCTCCCCTTCTCCCCACACCGCTTGCTTCCCTGAGGCCCAGGGGGTGGTTGCCGAAAAGAGTCCGACTCCAGGCGCGCTTCTTACAGGTTCAATCTCAACTGCACACACAGAAAGAGCCTCCCGCCCCCCTCGCTCGCTGGTTACCGGCCACTTGAGCCCCCTCGCCCCATTTCTTGTGGAGGTTGTTTTTTAAAACCAACAGTGCCCCCCCCAAAAGGCTCTCCCCCCCCCGACACGCACACACACATACACACACACCACCGACCCGCGGCCAGGACCCGGGCAGCCCCGGGTCCGCAACGGCTCTTTCCCTTTTCCCAAACGGCTTCTTCGAAAGAAAGGCGGAAAACCAAAACCCACCCCAACAACCACCGCCGCCACCAGGGCAACAATAAGCCCCACAAGGAAGGAAAAGGCCGGGGGGGGCACCACACACACACACACACACGTACACGCACACACCTCTCCCCACCCCTCCTTCTCGGTCTGTGTCCTCACACAAGCCTCCCCCCCCCCATCGCTCCCTTCAGCAAACGGCCAAGGCAAAACAAGGCCCCGCGCCGCCCACCCATCCCCACCCCGGGCCCTTCCCGGGACTCCGCTGCCCCCTCCTCCTCCTCCTCGTCTAGCGCGAAAAGGGACCAAAGGGGCGCCCCCCAACCTCTCTTTCTCTTCCCCCCCCCTCTATCTCTCACCTGTCAGGCGCAGCTTGACGGGCCCGTTCCTCCGGGCCCCTGGGTTGGACATGACCCCGTGGGCAACTCCGAGGACGCGGGCGGGCGGGCGGGCGGCGGCGGCGGGGCTGCCTTTCCTCGAGGCCCTCCCTGCCTCCCTGCCTCTCTCCCTGCGCGGGGTGGATGGGGGTGGGGATGGGGGGAGGAGGAGGAGGAGGAGGAGGAGGGTAGGAAACCCGGGAGGGGGGGGAGGGGAAAGGAGAAGGGAGGGGGGAGAAGGACCCCGCTAATGGCGTCGAGGTGGACGCGGCTCAGAACAGCAGCGGTGGCGGCAGCGGCAGCAACGGCAGCAGCAGAGGCAGCAACGGCGGCGGCGGCAGCGGCCGCCGAAGAAATAAAAGCCCGGATGTACCCAGTGTCGCCATGAGCGGGGCTCGCGTCAGGAGGAGGAGGAGGAGGAGGAGGAGGAGGAGGAGGAAACGCCGCCGCCTTTCCTTTCCTTTCCTTTCCGTCCGCCCCCCCACCCACCCCCGCTGCCCCCGAGGCTCAGGCGGCGAGCGCCACAAAGCAGGAGGCGACGAGACGGAGCGGAGGGCGTCGTTGACCTGATGGGATGATTTGGGGAAGGGGGGGAGGCAGCGGCGGCGCCCGAGCGCGGGGAGTCCTTTGTGCTCCAGCCGCCTCCTCCTGTTCTGTGGCGCGATAAGATGCCTCAAAAAACAAAATCACTTCTCTCCACTCCCTTCCTCCACCTCCTCTTTCTAATTCCTCTCTCCCGAGGAGAAAGAGTAAGGGGAGGCGGCAAAAAAAAGACTAATGAGTTATCTACCCACGCGAATGGGGAGCCCTTATATCCAAATTTCCCTGAGGGGGGGCGCCCTAAACATGGTCGTGGTCTTCAGAGTCCCCACCGCCACCACTGCCGCCCCCGCCCCGTTCTGGGCTTTTTTTTCCGGTGCTAACGGGAACACTGTGGATGTGGCAAAGGCATGGCTCCCTCGATAGCCAATGGTTCGTGTTTGGGGCACCACAGCCCCAGATCTTTTGCATGTCGTGACAAGAAGCAGTTTCCCACCCATTCCAACTGGACCTGCTCCCAAGTAAAGCCTACACCGGACTTTTCGACATTGTCCAAAGTTTTTGGCTAAACGGCAGCTAACCTGTAAAAAATATTCGGGTGCCTCCCTTTCTAGTTGATCCCATTTCAGGGTCCCTGGAAAAAGCCTGGTAGTATTATGTTTCTCCTTCCCTATTCACCTATTTACCCTTTACCAGGGTAAAAGAAAAGTGCATCTGGATTGGCAACGTAATTGACACTGACGTCCCAGGTGTGTAGTTATAAAAGATTACAGAATGAAGGACACTATTCCCACCAGTCCCAAGAAACTCCAGAATGGTTTAGATGCCAACTAGCTTTACAGCCGCCAACATGCACTGGATTATGGAGAAAGCCAGAGAGTTCCAGAAAAACATCTACTTCTGCTTCATCGACTATGCCAATGCCTTTGACTGTGCGGATCACAACAAACTATGGCAAGTTCTTAAAGGAATGGGAGTGCCTGCCCATCTTATCTGTTTCCTAAGAAATCTATATGTGGGACAAGCAGCAGCCGTCAGAACTGGATATGGAACAAATGACTGGTTTAAAATTGGGAGAGAAGTACAACAACACTGTATATGGTCACCTTGCCTATTTAACTTATATGCAGAGTACATCATGCGAAAGGCAGGTCTGGATGAATCACAAGCCGGAATTAAGATTGCTGGAAGAATTATCAACAACCTCAGATATGCAGATGATACTACTCTGATAGCAGAAAGTGAGGAGGAATTAAAGAACCTCTTAGAGCGTTTATACACGACCCCTAAACTCCGCAGCAAATGGCTGCAAGCTCTGGAGCTTAAAAATGTTTCCCCACCAGCTCCGGAGTTTGCAGACAATTAAGTGCGACCCTGCCCACCTAAGCGCGACCCAGCGCAGTTTTCTTGTACCTGCTTGAAGAGGGTGAAAAATTTTGATGCGGAGAGTGCCGGCTCTCCTCGCTTCTTTTTGTTGTTTTTCTTTTGCCTCCCGCCCCTTTAAGAGGAACCAGGAAGTAATCGTGGCTCCCACAGGGGCTCGGAGTAGGCACCGGAGGTAAGGCTTTTTCTTTTGTCCCTTTTAAAGGCTTCCCCCCCTCCCCTCACGCAGCCAGCAGCCAGGACGTGCGGAGTGGTGGGGAGGAAGGAAGAGCAACAAACCCTCAAGATCTCTGGTCCGAATTTAAGGGACCAGTGGATCTTAGGGGTTGTGTAAAAAGGCCCTTAATGAGGGTGAAAGAGGAGAGTGAAAAATGGGCTGAAGCTCAACATCAAAAAAACTAAGATCATGGCCACCGGTCTCATCACCTCCACTGGTCCCATCACCTCCTGGCAAATAGAAGGGGAAGAAATGGAGGCAATAACAGAGTTTATTTTCTTGGGCTCCTTGATCACTGCAGATGGCGACTGCAGCAACGAAATAAAAAGACGCCTGCTTCTTGGGAGGAAAGCAATGGCAAACCTAGATAGCATCCTAAAGAGCAGAGACATCACTTGCCAACTAAGGTCAGGATAGTCAAAGCTATGGTTTTTCCAGTAGTGATGTATGGAGGTGAAAGCTGGACTATAAAGAAGGCTGATTGCCGCAGAATTGATGCTTTTGAGCTGTGGTGCTGGAAGAGAGTCTTGAGAGTCCCCTGGACTGCAAGGAGATCAAACCTATCACTCCTGAAAGAAATCAACCCCGAATGTTCACTGGAAGGACAATTTTGAAGCTGAGGCTCCAGTACTTTGGCCACTTCATGAGGAGAGAGGACTCCTTGGAAAAGTCCCTGATGTTGGGAAACATTGAAGGCAAAAGGAAAAAAGGACGGCAGAGAATGAGATGGTTGGACGATGTCATCGATACAACCAATATGGATTTAACAAAACTCCGGGAGGCAGTGGGAGATAGGAAGGCCTGGTGAGCTCTGGTCCATGGGGTCACGAAGAGTCAGACACGACTGAATGACTAAACAATAACAAGCTTTACAGCTACAAGAAGGGCTATAGAAACTCTTCTACCAGGAGATTCAGACAGGTCTCAGCCTGCCAACAGGAATTTGTAGGGGCCTCCAGCCTTCTTTGGGTAAAAGCTTCCAAAATGTTTGCTCTAGCCCTCACGTCACACCCCAAGGGACATCTGGCACTGTCCAGCCTCCTATAGCTCGCAGTTTGATCTGAGAAAAGAGGGATGTACTATGACAGGGAGCATTGGCAAAATTAAGCTGTAGAGTATTTTTCAGAAAGCAAAAACAATACCAAGAGTTTTGCAATTATTTATTTATTTGCTAATATGGTCATCTCTGTTTTTAATGTTAAGAAACAATTGGAATGCACTTCACCTAAATTTGTAATTTAAGTGAAGTGCATTCTTTGCCACCCCTACTCCTATATCAATTCATGAACTGTAAATTCACTATTATTCTGTACTCCTTCACAAGAGATATTTGGGGGTCGCTCCACATTTTCAGGAATATGTCTCGATTCCTGTACAGGTTTCTGATTTGTTCTTGGTGGCATTCTCAAGTTCTACGTATGAAAACTGTACACTAAAATCTTAAGTAGTTGTCTTAGATCACCTTGACCTTTAATGAAGCAATCTACTCTAGTAGATAAATATCAGAGCATATCAAAGCATACACACATACAGTCCTGTATGTCATCAGACAGTTCATTGTGAGGGCCTGACAAGCTAGTTACAAGGGGAAAATATTACTCACCCTACATGAGCTAGCATGTGGCTAACTTCAAAGCTATCCTCATGACAGATCCACTGATGTTGTTTAACATATTTCAAAATTTATGTCATCTGTGTTGTAATTCTGAAGTCATCCAACTGAAAAGTCACTTCCATGCAGGTATATCAAGAATGTCAGAGGTTCACAAGTAGCTACGATTTAAAATCATAGGCAATTAAAGATTAATTAGAAGGACGTGGCAGATTGTTTTATATAACTGTTTAAAGGTAATCATTTTGACGGAAGTATGAAAACAGCAAACATATTTGGTATGTCTAGGCAATATCTGCTGTGTCTGAATTCTGTTTTGAAAACCATTGCCCTTGATTAATCATTGTAGTAAGCTCAAAGATTAGGGAGGCTCTCTGTGTAAAGATGGAGATTTTTTCTGTCCTGTCTATCCTCCTCCTCCTCCTCCTCCTCCTCCTTCTTCTTAAGCTGGAATGTTCTATGCCCTGTGCCACACTACTTGTAGCTCTATTCAGGTATTATTATTTGAGTTATACTGTAAAATATTATTATTAGTTGAGTTCAGTAATAAAGTAATAATCACTGCGTCTTGGGTGCATATTCTAGTGAGGTGACAAGGTTTGAGTGTGTCACAGAAGCTTGGGGGAACATTGTCACAAGATTAGCTTCCTTTATGAATCTTGACTCCTAGCATGGAAACCTAAGACACAGTAGTCAAAGCTGAAGCACTACACAATAAGTGCTTCGGTTGTTGAGTTTGCAGTTAGGAGCACAGCAGGGGCAGGCTGGTGCACTCTTAGAGATGATGATTGACAATGTATTTTCTAGATTGTAGCAGCCCACCCGCCAAGTGTTCCTTCCTGAACCTTCTGGCCCCTGTCAAGAGGGTTCTACTTTTCTGATGTGGGTAGGATTGCACTGGTTACAGCATGTGTAATTGCTGAAACAAATACGAAGTAAGCCTTGCTCTTTCAATTTGCCAATATTGTGAAGTAGTTTAATAATCAAGCCACTTGTTGATAGTGGCAAATTAATAATTTCCCCTTCTGTATCTACTTTGTTCACACATGGTATCACATGGAAAACTATATTAGAGTCAAGTGAAAGGTCATTAAATTTGGGAAAAATCAATAATAATTGAAGGTATGCAATTATCCCATGTTCTTGACAGAAAATAGCAGCAATCCAAAACAACTGCTGATGAAAGTTTTAAATAATGGAAAAGAAGGATTACAGGTGAACAGAAGACAAAAATCATGACTACTAAAAGATCACATAACTTTAATGCTAACAGTAAAAAAACCAAGGTGATCAAATATTTGCTATATGTTGGTTCCATCATCAGCCCAAATGGACACTACAGTCAAGACATTTTAAAAATTAGATTCAGAAGGGATGTTATTCTCAAGTGCAAAAATGTACTTATTATTTATCTGGAAGTTGAGTCATGGCAACTGGAATTCTTTTCTTCTGAGATTGAAACATTTTGCTACTCATCCAAGCCAGCTTCATTGGACTGACAAAGCTACTTGGATGAGTAGTGAAGCATTTCAATCTCAGAAGAAAAGAAATCCAGTTACCATGACTCAACTTTCAGATAACCTCACCTGGATGACTGAGAATCTTCACATACATTATTTATTTATTTATTTATTTATTTATTTATTTATTTATTTATTTATTTATTCAATTTAATCCCGCCCATCTAGCTAAAGGCAACTCTGGGCAACAAACAACAGAGTGATAAACATAAGTATTATACAGACACAAAAAATAATCTCAAACAATATAGTCATTAACAAAAACAAATGGGATATTAATAAACAAAATAGAAACAAAATAAAAGGTAAAAACACATCAAAGAAACAGCTTAACAAAGCCAGAGGTGGAATTAAGCAAAATATTGATAGCATCAGCTGGTGTCCATCTGGTCTGGGTTGAATGTATACTCAAAACTAAGGCTACACACCAGGAAAGTCAGGGCAATGTGGCTGAGTGGTTTGTGTGGACCTATCTGTTTGTGGCCAGAATGGTTTTATTGCTTACTATGCCCAGATGTGAAAGCTGGACAATGAAGAAAGCTGGCAATAAAAAAATGATGCATTTGAAATTGGGTATTGGAAGAGGAATTGAGAGATACAGTACCATGGACTGTAGGAAAGATGAATAAACTGGATCTAGTCAAGCCTGAAATTTAATGCCAAACTATAGTTAATACGCTTAGGTCATAATGAGGAAGCAAGACCCACTGGAAACTAGAATGGCCAGAATCAGTTGGAATTTGCAATATTGTTTGGGTAACTTGCTACACCTAACTGCAACCAATTGACAAAGTACCAGGCTGCATCTCAGTTGTGCAGCCAGGTGCATGACCAGGCATGGAACCTAGCACTTTGTCAGTTGGGTGCAATTAGTTATCACAAATTATGTAAACCTTATGAGAGCACTAGTAGGATTCTGGCCAATAATGTTTGGGAAAGTTATACAGAAGGAAAAAAAGAAAGCTGAACATCAGTGGTATTGATTCAACCAAAAAAACCCCAACAAACCACATATGCTATAGCTTTCCAATTATGTTGCCACTACTGTCACCCTCTGTGAAGAAATTGGCAAAAAGAGGGTTAATCACTCCCAATTGCCCTTTTAAAATTGAAGTTTGTTATTTGAGGCTGAAGAGAAGTGAAAGGGAGAGCAAGAAACTGCCTTTTAATTAGGAGACATGGGAACCAAGGTCCATTTGAGGTACATCAACTTGGGGGGGGGGCACTGTTTCAGCTAGCCAGGATGGGGAAAGAGTTAAGTGAGAAAAGTTACTTGCAGAAAGTGAACTCCCTCCTCAACGTTTTGAAAGAGGTAGATGTGTTAGTTTGTGCCTGGAATACCTTCTCAAAGGCTCAGAGTAACTTGGGATTTCATTCCTGGAGACTGAAAGACCAAGAAGGGTAGATGATGGGTATAAAAGTAGCTCAGATAATGTAACAGGTATGCCTAGTCTCTTAAGAGAATATTTGCCAGGTATTCTATTGCACTCTGGTTAAGAGTGACTGAAAATATGCTTCAACTTCTCTGTACACTAAATATGAATTTACCATAGGATAGTTAATTTTTATTGTTTTCTGTTAGGACTGTTGTAGAATTGCCAATCCTCTTAAACCTTATCCTCTTGAAGATGAATTTGCTTCCTAAATTTTTGATTTCTCTGGAGATTTTGTGTTTCTCTTTGAATTTTTATGTTCTTTTGTAACATCTTGATTAAAACTTCTTTGATTGTTTGGTCATTTTGAGGAGAAGGGGGGTTACTGGTACTAAAGAAAGTGCCTTGCCTCAGAATCCTGAAAAAAAATTGTAGGTATTTGAGCTTACCTTACAATGTTGGTTTTTGGTCTCCAACAAGCAGCCTTGTGATTTTTTTGGATAACTCTGTGGAGCATTGAAGGGAACACAGAGGCCAGAGAGGAAGATTTTCCCAGCCAGCACCACACCTAGCTCCCTTGGAAATCACTCACACCAGGGAAGTCAGGGCTGTGTGGCTGAGTGGTTTGTGTGGCCCTGTCTGTTTGTGGCCAAAATCTTGACACCCTCCTACCAAAGTAATGTCAGGAATCTGCAGAAGACAGTCTCCAATCTCCATACATGTCTGTATCCTGGAAAATCAGGGTTTTTTTCTATTCAAGTATGTCACACACCCCCAAGTGTAGGATGGTGGAGACAGCTGGGAAGTGGGGTTAGAATGGTCCTATCTACCTTTGGTGAGTTTACCAAAATTGTAAAGCCAAAGTATGGTTCTTAATCTCTGAATATTTGGTATCTCTGACTGCATGCCCAACACTGGGGCATATGTTGTTCCCAGATCGTGGCATGCTCTTCCCTCACAACTTCCCTCTCCCTGTCCTTAGGACGGGTATGAAAGGACAGCTCTTCAAACTGGCCTTTCAAAACTGCTGTGCAGTTTATAGATTTTAAGGAGTTTGATCATTATATTTTACGTGCTTTATTTTTCACTTTTGTTGGATTTTAAAGTTTTTTGCATGTTGCTTTGAGTGACCCTTTTTCGGTATAAAGGCAGGGTAGAAATGTAATAAAGAAAAATGAATTAAATTGAAAAGCCTTGTATTAAGAGTTGTATCACTTACCTAACACTAGGAGTCGCTTCTCACATGATTGTAGATTGAAGGTGCAAGTGTAAAGCTATCCATTCCATGTGTTTTCTATAATAAATGGAACCATACAGTTAATTTAAAAAAAAATCCATATACTTTCAGCACATTGTATGGTTACAATTTGTCCTAGACGTGTCCCCACAGGCTTTCTGTTTTTAAGAGCATGGCTCACATGTATTACATGCATTACCCATATATGTGTCAATCTCTGTAGTTTGCAAAGTGGCCTCCACACTGATATCATCATCATCATCATCATCATCATCATCATCATCATCATCATCTCAGAACTGGAAGTAACCCTATGGATCAAATCAGAATCACAGCATTAAGGCAAACCCTAGAAATTCAGACATATAATAAGTTTCATGTCTTCAACACCAACTCAGATATTTAGCATACCCTTTTCTGAATAATATGATGTTAGCTGAAAGCTAGCCTGTTCCAAGTATAGGTGCCAATATTATTATTATTTTAATTAAATATGGTATAAGAAATAAGTGTCAACTGATTTTCAAACAGTGCTGTGGGAGTAAGGAAAATTCAATAGCACAGTCTAGTTAATTGGATATTTTAAACTCATTTAAAATAAATGAAATAACATGTCCAAAGGTGGGATTAGCTTTGTACTGTATCTTGGAATTAAAACAACTGAAGAATTTTCCTGCTTATTAAACTTTAATCCAGTTAAAGAGAAGTATTTAAGGTAATATTAAATAAATTATTTAACATTCTATCTTTTAATATCAAATAAAACATATAGTACCCAGAGGCATGTGTTTTGTGACTTCGAAGTAAAATGTGTTTAATATTTTAATCTAAACATGTTTTTCATAAGACACTGATGGAGCACAGATCAATGAAATCCTCCAGATTTTCAGAAATTGGTGTAATGAAATCTAAATTATTTCCAGGCTATTGAAAAAAAGGATTATGTTAAAGAAAATCCAGTGAATATGTGTAGAGTATCTAAGCACATTGGCAAATCTTTGTGTCTAATCCTCTTTATACATATTATTTTGATTACTATTTTTGTGCTGTTTCAAAAAAGCATTTTCAAAACACATTTAGGTTGAGCTGAAATGTTGAGGTTTTAACAATCAAACACAATCAAACTATCATACTTTGACAATGTTCCCTACAGTTATTATGGACTGGAAAGAACTTGGACACTTTAGCTATTTACACTTACCTGTGAGAGCATCCATTTGAAATAACTGAAGGCGACTTCTCAATGAGAGGGCATGCATTTGGCCTCTACATACTGTACAGCCCATAGCCATCTAATGTAAGTCATGAGCATAGAGAATAGGAACATCATGGGGCCTCATTTCCACCACTAATTCACAGATGAAAGTATCCATGTAGGTAGGTAGGTAGGTAGGTAGGTAGGTAGGTAGGTAGGTAGGTAGGTAGGTAGGTAGGTAGGTATAATAATCCTATCAGCCCCTATGACTATGAAGAAGAGCCCCTGCGTGCTCAGTGACTAAACTGCAGTACTGCAGTCAAACCTTTGTTCATGACCTGAGTTCAATCCCAAATGTTCTGTTCCAGGATTCTCTCTCCCAACAATACCCCTCTATTTCAACCAATCTGGAGCGTGACTTCTTCCCCCCCCCCCTTCCACCTACATTACCTGTTCCTTGTGTTAAACACTTATTTTTCTCCCAATGAACTGTATGTAAAACCAGGAAGACAATTCACATTAAGACTGGGAGCTTGCATCCCTATCATGCGAATTATATTATTTGGAGCCAGTGATCTGTGAATGCTCTTTGTAAAAATTATGGAAGATATTCACCTATAACCTTTAATACTCTGTGCCAAAAAAAAAAAAAAACCAGAAATGCTGACAGACTGATGAATTGTCTGGTCATCTCGGGGCCATGGCAAATACCCAACCTTGTCATCCTTAGAAGCTGGCCTTCATGAGGGTGCCAGTCTTGTTCCAGTCCCTCCGTGCCCATTTCTAGTGGTAACCTGGGACTTGGCCGTGCTCAGTTGTTGCAAGAAAAGGACAGCAGCCTCTGCTCTTACTACTGTCTCTCTTTCGAACGCCTTTTCTTCCTCCACCACTGCTCCTGTTCCACCTAACCAAGCAATTTACTCAGGTGACCATTTCTTGGCCACCACTATTTAAAATGCCAACAACACCATTAAGAGATTCATTTAGTTGTTGGGCTTATGTTACTTGTATCTTAGTGCAATCCTATCCACTCAGAAAGAATATTCACTATCTGTAAGTAGTCTCCCCCCTCCCCCCATGACATGGGTCTAAGACTTTAGTCTTCTTGTTAATTGTTGAATTATGAACTGGGGGGAACCGAACAAATGAATTCTAAAATATCTACCCACCTTGACAATAGTGAAGTGCCTTGTCAAACATTCTTTAGAAGCACAGATTCAAGAGGCTTAAGTGATTCAGTGAGAACGTTGTGGCCACTGGGTTTTCAATGAAAATGACTTTAAGAGCTCAGAGCCATGCACTCGTCCCCTAAGATCCTCCAACTGGTGTATCTAATTGTCTGAGAAGGTAGAAATCCATTAGAGATGGGTTTCAGGCCTGATCTGTGGTTTGGAGCCCTGCCTGCTCCAGTGGGCACCCACTTAGTGGCAGCACTCCATCCTGTCTCTTCCAGCTGCTGTAGCTGCTGAGGGGGGGGTGTCCACTGGAGTGGGATGCTGAACCACAGATTGGCTGTTTGGCCAGGAAATGAACCAGGCCCAAGTGCTGAACTGGCATTCCATACCCATTACTAGTGGTAATCTCTACCATTTGGTGTCTTTTTTTCTTTTCTGGAAGACATGCTGGCTCCGGAGAAACAGATTGCTACATCAGGTAGGTTTTGTTCTAATTCAGCAGGGCTGTTCTCATACTCTGAACAAGAGTATGCACTCAATATTTCTTAAATCAGACAAGAAGAGCTTGAGCTTGATTATAATAAGACTCGGGATTGAGCAATCAAGATTAGCCAATGCCATCAAAATGGCTCCTCTGCCATTCCAGCCGAATGGACAGATGAATCAAAATTCAACACTGGTGTTGGGGCCGCCATCCTGATACCTGGAGAAAAAAATAATTACGTCAGGAGAAGCAGTGCAGGAAGCATGTAGTATTCTGCCCAGTTCCTGAACACTTGACACTGTCCTTCTACCAGAGAGAGTCATACAACACTGCCTCTTGACAGTATGAATTTGTGATTTGGGAGCATAGAAGCATGCTGGTAAACCTCTTTTGAGTTTTTAGTTTTAAGAAAAACGTGTAAAAATCTTGGCCATGGAAACTCGTGTCAGTCCCCCTTCTGTTCTATAGCATGCCCCTTGCCACAAGTAGTTCAGGGGTGGCTGGGTGCCACCTCCAGTTTCAAGGAGATTAAATATTTGGCAGTTCCACAACCTTCCTCCTCCATGAAATAATGCAATGGAAAATCTGTGACTGGTAACTTGGGGTGTTTTCTGTCTTTGACTCCCCTCACTCCACCCTGATCCCTCGGTGCCCCTTTGACAGGGGCATCAGCCCTTAAATTAATGCCTCAAAGAGTTTCAGAGATATAAGGAACAATTTGAAAAATCAAAATAAAGATGCCCCCCCTCCTGTTGTTGTTTTAAATATCTGCTTGCATTTTATGGATGTTAGGAGGTGAACATTCCAGTATTAACATTCAGTCCTGTCAAGCCATCTCTGTTTCAGTCTAGGCTGATATCACCAAGCAACACATCCTTTCAAGATGAGGTCAAGAGCACCGTCCCGAAGGGAAGGGAGTGCCTTGCATCACCCAACAGCTCACTTTTTGGATGAAAGCAACACTGACACACTCGAAAGGGAGTTTCCTTCCAGCCATCCACCAGCCGCCAAAAGGATAATGACTGAGCCTGTGTGTCTCCAGGGGGAAAGGAAATGTGTTAAGGAAGGAAAAATGGACGAGTCTTTGTGGGACTGTGAGGGATGCAGAGAGTCCTGAGGGACATGTGAACAAACCCTAGAATGAAAATTACAGGAGCTCCCGCAAGGCCTCATTTCACAGCAAGTGAGGTTTTTTAAAAATCTTTTCTTTATGGACACCAAAATGAATTTGTGGAGATAACAGAAGGGGAGAAAGAACCCTCCCAACATTTTTTTAAAAATCCCTCAAAGCCATTGTGTTGAACACAACAGGATTTTAGTTCTTGAATTTCTTCAGCATGTAGGTAAGAGGTTGGCCATCAGCCAAGAGCAAGGGTTGACCATGGGACCTTCCGCATATCTATTGAGGGCTGGTTAGAAGGAGAGGGACATGTGGCATCCTTTGGCAGGGCACTAGCTGGGTTGGGACAAGCCCTCATTCAGGGGCCCATCAGTATATGTGCAGGTCCCAGAAGCACCTGGAAGCAGGACCTCGGTTGAAGATGTAAGGAGTGATGCTCTGGAATGGCTCCCCGGGGGGGGGGGGGATGGTGTCTGACAGTCTTCTAATGTTACTGCTGTGCTGACCTTGATCCAGAGTGTTGTTCCCAGAACCTAAAAGGCCTACTGAAATTTGGACATGGGGACTGTTGGACTTGCCAGAAGCAGAACCTACAGAGGTCATCCAGCATACAGCATACAGCAGAGGGCCCACTGACACCAATCCCGACTCCAATGCAACTTTGACTGAGGTGAGAGGAATTGCAGTTTAAGAGGGCATACGTGCACACACTGGACTGAAAGCACAGAGGGAAGCTCACAGCTCAGAGGGGAGAGATCTTTGTTTCAGAACAAAGTTCTAGTCAATTGACCAGTTGCTCTCCTCCTTGCCAGTGACCACCCTCAGAGGCCTCTTTGATGTCACCTTCATCCAGGTAGGACCTATGGAGACACACAACATGCAAGCTGCAAATGCTTTATTTGTGAAATATTTATAGCCTTGAATATTTTTGATAATGAGGTGCATAAACGTATAGCTGAGTAACCATATTTTAAATGAAGATTATCACATGGAAATTCTACTAGAATTGTCATATCTCCTTGTTTATAGAGGACAGTCCCATATTTAATGGCGTTCTATGATGAAGCTAGGGCTTTTGGCTGCAGCCTGATGATAAGCACTCCATTTCTATTTAAGTTACCATAGGTGCTTCTAAATTTACATCTAAATATAGAAACCAGTTTTTGCAAATTATATGTCAATAAACATCCTTGTCTTTATTTTTATTTTATTTTACTTATTGGCAATGTCTCATTATGTGTAGTAGAGGATATGGAAATATTTTAGACCCATAGATTTAAGCATTAAGGGAACATGCTTCAGAGATTTTAGTTTCACGTTCTCTGAAAACATGTAGGAATGGCATGCCCCTCCTTTGGGAATCCTGAAGGTGTTTCTTGTTTTAACATCCACAGACAGTAGTGGCACACTCAGTATTCTCTTGTGTTCCTAACACATCACTATATTGTAGCTCTGTTCCTTCACCCAGAATATTACTCCAGGAATTGCTATCTGTACCATATGAGAGAGAGAGAGAGAGAGAGAGAGAGAGAGGAGCAGAAGCATATACACCCACCCTCAAATCAAGATCTGAAAAATATGTTGTGAAGCCCAGGATTCTGCTCTCAGCAGCTGTACAAAGATGAGAACTGTAAAACTGGGGGAAGCTAAAGCCTGAATTGTAAGAGGCAGATGTATTTATCCACTAGCCTAAAAATGCTCAAGTACCTGCTCAGTTCTTAGCATTTGTACGATGCTTGGCCAATACCCACAACACACTACCCACACCTCACAATCACAGGGGCTAATGCTGAATATTTCCCCTGTTCTCCTCCCACAAAGAGTATTCTGAAACACACCTGTATGAAACATGCCAGCTCGTTCATAGACTTTAGTGAGGTCAATGGGCAATGAACCTGAGATCAAGAGACCGAGGCCTCCAGCTCCAGACCTCTCACATGACGGATAAAAATACAAGCTATCCCACCTCAACATACCATTAAGATTCAGTAGATGGACACCAATTATTGTGATGGCTATTTTGAATCATGCCAGAGGAACATGTCAAGTTGTAGCCATAACCAGGTGTTCAGTCTAATTCCTTTATTTGCAGAAAGAGCCCTTCATACAATCAGTCTAGAAAACCTTCGGCCAAGCAGGTACAAGTATGTATGCAAGGAAAGAGTGAGCAAGTTCTATATATTTTATTTAAACCATACATTCCATCAACTCTGAACATGCTAGAGGGGGTGATGGGTAGTAGAATCCTCCAACTTGCCTAGCCCAGATGGCTTGCCCAGCCCAGAGGCACGAGTTCAAAGTTCATGTAGGCTAGAGAGCAAAATTAAGACCTATGGAAGAGGAAAGCTATGATGAAGAACGTGCAGTTCTAGAAAGTGAAATGAAAGCTGATCTGAAAGCATTAGGAAGTAATAAATAGACCTGTGTCAAGCTACAAAGAATAAATATGTCAAAATCCTAAGAATATGTCACCAAATATGGAAAACAACACAGGGGTCCACAGACTGGAAACATAATGTACATTCCAATCCCCAAGAAAGGACGTGCCAAGGACTGCAATAACTACTGTATAAGACAATTGCCTTAATTTCACATATGAGCAAAATGATGGTCAAGATGTTACAACAAATGCTTTTACTTTATATGGAGCAAAAAATGCCTGATGACCACACTGAAGTTTGAAAAGGAAGAGACACATTGCAAATATCTGGTGGCTACTGGAGACGTCTAAAGAATTTCAGAAGAAGATCAGTCTATGCTTTATAGACAACAGCAAAGCATTTAAATCTGTAGATCATGAGAAATTATAGGTTGCTCTGAATGAAATGTGTGTGCCTCAGCACTTTATTGTCCAGATGCATAACTTGTATTGGGAACAAGAAGTTATAGTTAGGACAGAATATGGAGAGACAGAATGTTTTAATAGACAAAAGTATAAGTCAATGGTGCGTTTTATCCTCTTATCTGTTCAATCTATATGCAGAATATATCATACAGAAAGCTGGACTGTATTCAAATGAAGGAGGAGTGAAAATTGGTGGAGGGAAACATAAATAATTTAAAATAAGCATACAACACCATCTTATTAGTAGAAAGCAGCAATAAAATGAGACAATCGTTAGGGAAAGTGAAATAACAAAGTGCCAAAGCAGAAGTGAGGCTCAATGCTGAGAGGACAAAAATCGTCACTATGGAAGAACAACACGACTTTAACGTTGACAATGAAAAAATTGAAATAGTGGAAGATTTTGCATATCTCGATTTAATCATCAATCCGAATGGAGATTGCAGCCAAGACTAAGACTTGGAAGGGCAGCAAATGAAGATCATCACTTGAGACCAAGACCATCTACACACCCATATTTCTGATCACCATGGATGAGTGAGAAATTTGGAGAAGTCATCAGGAGAAGTCAGGATTTAATAGAAAAGATGGTAGTGCTGGGAAAGGTGGACAGCAGGAAAAGAGGAAGACCCAATGCGAGATGAACTGACTCCCTAAAAGAGTCCACAGGCTTGATTCTGCAATAACTGAGAATGGCAGCTGGGGACAGGACACGCTGGAGAAGGCTCATTCATAGGAACACCATGACTCGGCAGTGACTCAACAGCACATATAAAACAACAACGTCTGTTCTTCCTTTAGGATATTGAGGGTGGCTTCTTGGAGAGCCATAAAAGTTTCACAAGAAAGTTTTACTTCTGGCCACAAGGAAACTGCAGTTTCCCAGAAACAGATAAAGGCTGTGACTACATGGTCAAGTACCCTAGGATTTGTTCCACTTTTAAAATGGGTGAATTTGATTTTTTTTCCTGACTGTATGATGCGAGATTGATTTGGATTGGTTCAGCTTCCCCGCCCCTGTCACTGAAGGGCAGGGGGCGGGGGCAGATTTGAACAGGCTTTTCCCAGTGTGATTTTTTGTGTGATATATTATTGTAAAGATGGGAAGTGGGGCAGCATATCTGTAGGTAGTGTTTTGGTTGGTGTGCGATGTTCAGGACTGGGAGAACATGCCACTGCATTTCCCCCCTCTCCCCTGATCATCCTCGGAAATATTTTTAAAAAATTCTTACGTATATGAGTTTAGTGCTAAATCACCCTATCACCTTATTGCTGGTGTCTTCTTATTATTATTTCCCCTATTTATGTCCCATAAAAGGACCTGTAGAGGTGGGACCACAGGAAGGAAGGAGAGAAAGAAGGGGGTGGTGAGTTGGAATGTTACTCATATGACATCCAGTACTGTATGAATGGTGAACATATGAATCAACCTGCAATGCCTGCATGAGCCTTTACTGCAATTTTGAACATAATGCAAAGGGTGAATCAAATCACTCCAATTTGGCTCTCCAGTGTAGTTGCACCCAGAGTAGCCAGGGGGAACATTATGTGAAAACCCTCCTCCTCCCACTACACATACAGAGACCTCACAGATAACACCATGTATACATTCTTTTTATGCCTAAGCAACATTGTTTACTACTTGCTAGTGCTAATGGAGGCATTGACGAGGCTTCTCCTGGCACTTCTACTCCACCCTGCTTGCCAGGCATAGTGTGATGTTATAGCTGTGGGAAACACAGGCTAGTATTAGTACTACCACAGCTGCCCAAATATATGGTGCTCGGGAAACCACGTCAATACACCAGTGGCTACACACATCCCCAAGATTATCCCGTTCTTCCAAGGATGAGATGATAGCTGTGCTATTTAGTCCAATGGCATGCCCACATGTAACTTTTTCCTTTTTAAAAAAAATTACTCAGAATTGTAGAGCATGTAAGAGTAATAGTTATTCAAGTCAGATGATGGAATTGTATTTTGGTTTTTCAGGTACCTTTTACTTTGGAGGAATGTGAGTGAAAGTTTTATTTAGGATAGGAATCTTTATTGTCATTGCCCCCTTGCAGGAACAACGAAATTTTGTGGTTGCTATATTCAACTCATTTAAAACATTTCACATAGATTTAAAAACAGGTACAACACATAATAATATGACATATAAAATGACTAAAATATGACATTAAAACAGAGAAAGAGAGAGAGAGAGAGAGGGAAAGGGAGAGAGAGAGAAGAAAGAGGCATACGTGTGTGTCCACACACACACACACACACACACACTTATTAGATTCATAAAATGTGTATATCACACGAAACTGTTGCCAGGTTACAGATTCAGATACAGGATATATGGGGAAAAGGGGTAGGAAAAATGCCTAAATCTACCATGCCTCTTTATTTTATTGCAATGCTACATCATATGATCTATGATTTTATAGACTCCAAGTTTTAGAAATAACATGAATGTTGATACTGAAGGAATCAAAATGTATGTATGCTGATGAAAACTTTATTATTCTAAGACGTTGGTTTGTAGAAAGAGTATAGATCCAATGACGTAATGGTATCATAAAGCCAAATATAACAAGAAATCAGAATGTTCCTCTCCCTCCCAGTTGCTGTAACCCACTCAGCGGTATCTTTACATAATAACCATGATGAATACCATATGAAGTAGGAATTTCCCCAGCATAAATTTCTTTTCTCTGATGCTTGATTTTAATTATTCATTTCAAACTTTCAGCTAGTTTTTCAAATATGAAAATCACTTAACAACAAACTAAGAATGGAAACTGAACACGAGGACCTTTATTGGTCCCATGGGGGGGATGGTTATTCAAAGGTGTAATTAATTTGAGGATTTATTTAAACCACAGCAGATAAACAAGGAAGAAAATCTGTGAAATGAAAGGACAATATTGGCCATCTCATGTTCTGAAATGCTGTTATCCAGGGTCATCTAAAAAGGAGAAAAGGAGAAATAGCCTGGATGTATTATTTTGTAATAGCAGAAAAAGCAAGCTACATTTGTCCTGCTACCTGGTACAGCTGAAAATGCCTGGGCAAAAATGTCACAGAACTTGGGGAAAAATGATTTGTTGAATAAAGGTTCCCAGAATTGTAGCCAGTGGCAATGCTGGCTGGGAAGTATGGACACTGTCATTCAAAACAAGTAACGTTCCCAAGCTCTACTTAATTTATAGTCATAATCTAGTGAAAAAGCAATTAGCCTGTTTAGCTGACATGCCCCGTTTAGGTGAGAACAGGATGATGGAATTGCTCTCTGAATTAACGTAAATACTCTCTTCAATAATCTAAACCTTCTCGTTAATAATGTATTGGAGTATTAATTTCCATCCTACGCAAAAAGACAAATTAGCAAGACAAATCTTGGCATGAAAGACAGATGAGAGGAAATTAGGTTTGAAATTAGCACCTTGACACCTTTGAGGCTAGACTGAAGGTCTGAAATGCCAAGTGGTAGTATTGCTTTTAATTCCACCCAATGCTGCTAAACAAGGGGAACACTTTGGAAATTGTAGATAATTTAGGAATATTAAGAGACACTTGGTTGGTTGGTTGGTTTTGCTTGTTCATTTGTTTGTATACAACTCCCAGAGGTCACAGTCTGGCTATATTGTCTGTGGACTGATGGGCATTGTAATAAAATAAAAAAACAAGCTGTGGGCAAAGGTCAGGAAAGATGGTGTCTTGTGCCACCTACCCACTCTGGCCTACTCAGAGCCGGTGACAGAGCATGGGGTCCACCCCATCACCCTTTGTTCAGGAGCTCCTCTCACCTCTGGCTCACATGAAACAATGGAGTGGGCCTACCTTTACGCTGAAAAACTGACACACATCCACAGGTCATTTATGAAGGGGGAAGACCCCCTCCCCACAGCATAACCTGTCAAAAAAAAAGCTGGGTGCTGGTGGTGACTACAGGAGGGTGGAGCAGGCTATGTGAAATTCAAAACCCTGCTCTGCTCTCCAGTTCTCACCCCCGCCACTGCCACCCAGCTGGTGTTTTTTGACAGGTTGAGCTGTGGGGAGTGGGTGGGGAGTGGATGGGGAGTGGGTGGGGGCCCTCCCCACAGCCCAACCTGTCAAAAAAACACCCAGCTTGGTGGCAACAGCTTCCGAATCATTTTGTTTTGTTTCAATTCCTTTCAAAAATTCTATTAAAAATTGTTAATTGCAAAACGAAATGAAAAGCAATGAGCAATGAAACAAAACTATTTTTTCAGTTTTGTGCCCATCTCAATAAGCAATGTCTTTCAATATACTGGAGAATGTCACATGATCATAAATCAGCCTATTGTGGCTCTTTTTCTCTCCCCTTGCTGGATTATGGGTGATTGTCTGTAATGTTCCATCTCAGGCAAGTCTCCAAAACTGTATTGGCACTTTGCAAAAAAATTAGTGGGTTTTAAATCGCATTTTGGGCGCTCAGTCTTTAAAAGGTTTGCCATCACTGGCATAGTATATGGTTATAAAATGCATTTTATTATTGGCACATTAAAAACATAAAAGTAAAATCCTGTTGTTAATCCCAAGCAGAGCAGATTCCGCAGCCAGGTACCTAAACCATGGTGTGGGCATGGACTTGTAGCCAACTTCTTTTGTGAGTTTTGGCATTTTGTGTGTACAGTATGTGGTCTATGTGGCCCCAGAAGGAATAATCTGAGTTCCTACCATAGTTTATGGGGAAATTTGCTTTTATATAAGAGTGCCTTCGTTTACAAGCGTGTTTCTGGAACAGATTATGCTCATAAACCAAGGTTCCGTATTACTGTATATGGATTCAGGCAAGCTCATTCAGGATGGAGGCTGGATGACTACCCCTTCCCCGACCAGGATGGGTAATTGACATCCTGGCTGGAGAAATCTGGAAGTTGTCAACCCCCACCCCCCAATAATTTTCTCCATACTCTGGTTCAGGATTTATATTCTGTTAGAGCAGAAAAAGTGACAGGCAAAGAACACTGCTGAAAAAAAGTCACAGGACAAAATGTTGAAGAAACACCTTGTAATGGGATGCTGAATAATATGAACTTTCATATGAGTCCCCAGAGGCTGAAATAAAAAAAGCCATGGCCCATAAAGGAGGTCTCCTACCCATTTGACAGGTCATCTACCTGACCTCATAATCTAATTATGGGCGCTGTCTCATGATGGGGAAGATGCAGTGAATGTGAAACACCGGCTTTTGTCCTTACCTGGTCACGTGACGGAATATGTGGGTTCAGAGTTCCCATGTACCTTGCTTCTCTAGAGGAAATTTTTAAAAAAGCGCTGACATCCTGAAGACAAGCTGGTCAGCGGCAGGGGGTGGGGGGGTGGGGTGAATAAAAAAATTAAAGCGCTGACCAGCCCCAGGGTGAGCTGGTCGGTGCTAGGGGAAATAAGTAAGTAAGTAAGTAAGTAAGTAAGTAAGTAAGTGCAAAAGGCCAGCTGATTGGCACTGGGGGGAAATAAAAATAAAAATACATTTTAAAAGTGCTGACTAGCCCCAGGGCCAGCTGGTCGGCGCTAGGGTAAAATAAAATAAAATAAAATAAATAAAAAAGCATCAAAGGCCAGCTGATTGGTGCTGGGGGGGGAATATATATATTTTTTAAAGTGCTGACCAGCCCCAGGGTTAGCTGGTCAGTGCTA
>JAHTLZ010000010.1:7724161-7765411 GCA_023846285.1 Phrynocephalus versicolor
GTGTGTGTGTGTGTGTGTGTGTGTGTGTGTGTGTGTGTGTGTGTGTGTGTGTGTGTGTGTGTGTGTGTGTGTGTTCCCAACCATGAGAGGGAACAGAATAGTATCAGAGGTGATTCCAATTCCTGCTCACTTCTAGAAAGTCTATTCAGAAATGGAAGGTACTGTATCTTGTTGTCTCTGAATATTGTTTCCTCTCAAGAATTGTAGGCATGTGAAGAAGTAAGGAAAGACGAAATTTTCAATGTAATTGCTGCCCCCAGGTAAGCCACAGTATTAAACAAATGATTGCTTTTAAGGATAGATCAGGAAAGTTACTTTTTGGAGGCATTAGTCACTGTATTGTAAAGAGTAAAAAAAATATTTTTTTGCATTTTGTTGGAGTAGAGTGAATCAAAGTGAAATTATTTAGCTGATGGTTAACCACCTTGGAGAGTCATGAACTTTTTGGGGTGATACCAATGTATCAAATACTATCTGTACAAGTAGCTGCATTACCTAAAATCTATGCTATTTAAAATCACTTAAGATCTTTCCCTAATACTTAGTGGTAGATAACAACCAAAATCAAATCTCTTTTCATTATCCATTTTTACCTTTCATGGGGGGGGGGGAGGAGATTTTCTGTATCAGCATGATCAGGCAAAGGGAAAAATAGGGGAAAATAGGCTAAAAAGTGAGAATCCTCTTCATTCTGTTTTTCTTTTGGTCTCTTATGTATCGACTTTGTGGCATAACATATATTTTTTAAAGTAACCCTTTTCATTATTAAGTGCTGTGTAGGAACCAGGCTATCAGGTGCACTGGAGACTTTTCATACCTTACATTAATCTTGCCCGAACAAAAATGAATGAGATAAAAGTCTCCCTCTTGTGTCCAATAAAGACCTTGCAATTTGAAAATAAGAATTATTTTGATGTGCCATTAAGTCCCTTCTAACTTAGGGGCCCCTTGCTAAGGTTTCCTAGCTGTGACATAGCCTGCCTCTTCTCCTAGGAGGCACAATAAGAAACTCCTGGACCTGTAGCAAGATACCACTTGAGCTATCCATCTATTCTTGGAAATTTTTAATATGTCGTTCTTGTTCTTGTTCCAGAAGTACATTGTAGCAAACCTAATATGTATTTAAGGATATTTCACCAGATCCGCACCACCTCCAGTGGGTTTCCATGGCTGAGTGAGGATTCAAACTCAAGCTTCTCGAGTTCCCGGTCCAATCCACACTGGAAATCCCCTTAAGAAAATAGAAAAGACTAAACAAAACATTAGAAATAAAATATTATTTCCTTTATCTGGATAGCCCAGTATTTTTGTATCTGGCTGTGGAGCCAGTGGTTGGCAGTTCAATTCCCCAACTGTATCTCTTGTGAGTAAAGCCAGTTTGTGTGGCCTTGTACAACCTGGAGAGTCCCAAAGGCAACCCCAGAAGAAGGGAACTGGGAAACCGCTTCTGAATGTTCTTTATCTGGGAAACCTTGAAAAGGGTCAACCTAAGTCAGAATTTACTTGATGGAACATAGTCTTTCTCTTAGTGTCTGTCCTACTTCTTGGCAGGATTTGCTATTCTGGTTTTTGCCTTTCACTTTGCACGGTCATAGCAAAGTAGAAGGCCACTTGATGAAATATAAATATCATTATTGTCACAATGAGTGTATTTTGATGATTATATTTTGAATCCTCAAAATATAGTTTCCCTAAAAATACTTTAAAATTGTTAAGTAAATAGAAAATGTTACTTGCTACACACAAAGGGAGCATGTGGCTGCTCACTCAAGTTACATCTGAAATATTATATACACTAAAAGTAACTAGTTATATCCAAGCTCTGCACTTCATACACATTTGAATCTGTGTGTACTTGATTGTTTGTGTGTGTTTGTATGAAAGTGAACACACAGACACACACAGACACACAGACACACCAGAAGCAATACTGCCTCTTCCGCATCATTTATTTTATATAAATATAGACTAAATGCAAAAAAAAAAAAAAAAGAGTTTTCATGAAGAGGCTAAATACTGCAGGTAGCTGATGAAAAACAAAAGCACACCAAACAAAATAAAATAGAAGATTTTGGTAGGAGAAACCAACTCTGAGTCTATGTACAGTACTATGGTAACAAATTACAAGGGAGCCTTCAGCAGTATGTGGACAGAGAACTCCCAGAAGTGCAAGCTGGATATCGAAGGGGCAGAGGACCTAGAGATCAAATTGCCAACATGTGCTGGATTATGGAGAAAGCTACACAGTTCCAGAAAAACAGCTACTTCTGCTTCACTGACTATGCCAAGGCTTTTGACTGTGTGGACCACAACAAACTATGGCAAGTTCTTAAAGGAATGGGAGTGCCTGACCACCTTATCTGTCTCCTAAGAAATCTATATGTGGGACAAGCAGCAACAGTCAGAATTGGATATGGAACAACTGACTGGTTTAAAATTGGGATAGGAGTATGACAAGGCTGTATGTCACCTTGCAGAATGCATTATGTGAAAGGCAGGACTGGATGAATCACAAGTAGAGATGGACACAAAATGCCAAAATGGCGTTTCATTTCATTTTTGTTTTGTTTTGTTTTTTTCATTCATTTCATTTAGAACAAAAAAAATTTAAACAAAAGTTTCATTTGTTTTATCTCATTTTTTAAAAATGTTTTTTAAACTTTTTTTTACAGCCAACCAGCCCCACAGGTGGGCACTCCCCCCCAGCGCTGACCAGCTGGCCCACGAGCAGGGTTGGCAGTTTTATTCCTGTAGCACTGACCAGCTGGCAAGCAAGCCAGTTTGGCACTTCCCCCCCAGGTCAGTGCTTATTTTTATTATTTATTTTGACAAGCGCCAAGATTGGTACTTATCAAAATAAATAATAAACAAAAATGAAACAGAACGAAATGAAATTTTCCGTTTGGTTTCATTTATTTTCTTTTAAAGGGCACTTTGTTTTTGTTTCATTCTGTAATTAAACAAACAAACAAACAAACAAACAAACAAACAAACAAAATCATTTTGTGCCCATCTCTAATCACAAACCAGAATTAAAATTGCCAGAAGAAATATCAACAACCTCAGATACACAGATGATACTACTCTGATAGCAAAATATGAGGAGGAATTAAATAACCTCTTAATCAGAGTGAAAAAGGAGAGCAAAAAAAAAAGTGGCTGAAACTCAACATCAAAAAAACTAAGATCATGGCTACTGGTCCCATCCCATCCTGGCAAATAGAAGGGGAAGAATTGGAGGCAATGATGGAATTTATTCTCTTCGGCTCCTTGCAGATGGTGACTACAGCAACAAAATTAAAAGATGCCTGCTTTTGGGGAGGAAAGTGATGGCAAACCAATATAGCATCTTAAAAAGCAGAGACATCACTTTGTTGACAAAGATCCGGAGAGTCAAAGCTATGATTTTTCCAGTAGTGATGTATGGAAGTGAGAGCTGGACCATAAAGAAGGCTGATGACCACAGAATTGATGCTTTTGAGCTGTGGTGCTGGAGGAGACTCTTGAGAGTCCCTTGGACTGCAGGGAGATCAAACCTATCCATCCTGGAAGAAATCAACCCTGGATGTTCATGTTCACTAAAAGGACAGATTTTGGAGCTGAAGCTCCAGTACTGTGACCACCTCATGATGAAAGAGGAGTCCTTGGAAAAGTCCCTGATGTTGGGAAAGATTGAAAGCAAAAGGAAAAGGGGACAGAAGAGAATGAAAAGTCTGGATGGTGTCATCAATGCAACAAGAATGCATTTGACCAAACTCCGGGAGGCAGTGGAAGACAGGAGGGCCTGGCGTGCTCTGGTCCATGGGGTCACGAGGAGTCAGACACAACTGAACGACTGCACAACAAAAGATAACAAATATTTACGTTAGTAAATATTTTGACAGAATTACTCATCAGAGCTATTTCTACCACTTCAGGTGAGAAATTATTTCTCCTTACTATAACCTGCACACTCCTTCTCGTTTCCGATGACATGTAACAACTCTTCAGTGTCTCCCTGGCCATCAGTTTGGTTCTGATTACTCTGAGATTATTGTTTAGAATGAATTGAATATGGTATGAAACACACCCGAAAGACCTTTAGATAATGAAAAAGAAAATGTTTGATTTCTGTTAATAAATTTTACTGCTGTAGCTTTTACGTGATATAAAAGGAGCTACAGGGAATGCCCTTTCAAACCGAGGCGCTCTTTTGCAGTTTCATGTTAAATGAATCCAAGACTGGATTTTGGAGCCTTGCAGTAATCTGAATTGTATTTTCCCATGATATTCCCGCCTCAGTTTCAGATGTGAAAGGGTAAGCATCCTGGGTCTAGGAGCGCAAATCCCCTCTACTCTACCAGAAAAACCAGCAATTGAGTCTGAACGTGGACAAGTCAGATTTAATGGAAACAGATGTCCTAAAAACCTTCCCCTTGATATGCAGCTTTCTTCCCATGCAATATTTTCCTCATAAGGAAATACTCAGATACAAAAGTGGCTCCTTTGCAGAGTGAGTTGGTACAATTTGTGAAAGGTCTGCTCCAGATGGAATTTCCTCCATATGTAGATAAGCTATGAAGAGGAGTTGAAACAGAAACTTCTAATGAAAAACAGAAATAACCCCCTCTCCTAAGTTCTTCTGTGTCAATGGCCTTGACTCGTTGCTAGATAGCCATACACGTGCAGTGAGAAAGCTAAAGTGAGCAGCATTAGAAAGCCTTGCTTTGACTGTACTAATTCTGAAGTATAGTTTGTGTCTTCCACGTACAGTGGTACCATGTATAAAGGAATTAATGCGTTCCAAATGAAATTATGTTAAGCAAATTTTCCTTTATACAAATTCCCCATAGGAATGCATTGAAAACAAAGTGATCCCATTTTTATGTTGTACAGATTCGCCCCATAGGCAATTGTGTTAAGCAAATTTCCCCTATCTCCGGAATTTTTTATGTTGTACAAATTTTATGTTATACAAACTGTTTGTTATACAAGGTTCCACTGTACAGGCCAAGGGTATGGGGAAATTAGCTGAACCGCAGGGGAAAGGACCCCCCCCCCCCAGTTTAGTCATATTCAGACCTAAAGATAATTCATAACCAAGGCCAATCAAATAGGTCTTGAGGCACTGAAGGGAAAGAACAGTTCAGCTTTCTGGAAGAGCCATTCCATCAGGGACAAGAAGTGTTGATTGGCTGGCCTTTTTTTTTTTTTTTTTTTTAGGATTTCTGAATAGGACGGAAGAAACACACCCACCCACCAATCCCCATGTCCTGTGCACTTCTATTTTGCTGGCACAGGGCATGTTTGAGTGTCTCTCTTTCCTTTTTCTGTGCACCAAACTTGTCTTGTGGATGCTGCAAATGAGGTTTTTCATCATAGGTTGAATGTATTATGTTTGGCATTCATGACCACGAATTTTCCTTGACTTTCACTACCTCCCCTTAGGCAACATTGGCAATTCGAATAACAAAGCCAAGTGAGTTATTTGACTTTCCTTGAAAGATGCTGAATGGGTTGAAAGGAATATCTGCCTATGTGTTCCATCTGCAGCTTTTGCTCAGGGCTCACATCTCAGGTCAGTTCACGAAACCCAAGCTTGTTTAGTCTGGGATGGGAAACCTTTGGCCTTTCTGATGTTTTAGATTCCAACAATCCCCTACTTTTGTCTGAATAGGCTAGGACCCCTGAGAGCTGCAGTCTGAAATGTCTGGAAGGCCAAGGTGCACCCCCAGGCCTACCATAAGCAGCGGTTACTGCATCAGTTGGGTGGCTAGAAGCTCTCAGTAGTAGACTAGACCAGTGTTTTTCAACCTTTTTTGGGCAAAGGCACACTTGTTTCATGAAAAAAAATCATGAGGCACACCACCATTAGAAAATGTTAAAAAATTTAACTCTGTGCCTATAACTACTTTACTATGAGGAAAAAACCCTAAAAGGGATGAGTTTCAAGTCAACAAGCACTGCCTGCAGTCTAAATAAGGGCCATAATCCTGACTCTTTAACCATAAGAGCCACCGCCGTCTAGCACTGGATTCCTTGACTTTTTCCAAGCCACCACCACCTTTAAGGAGGGGAGTAAGGAATCTAACAGCCGATGCGCTTGAGTCGGAATAAGAGGACTACATATATTTCTTTGGCACCCAACTTTTTCGAACCTCGAGTAGCAGGGCTCAGCAGGCACTGACCTTCATGAAGCAATCTAGAATCGAGAGGGGGGGAGGTTGGAAGGGTCCCTACCTCTCGCCGCCCCCCCCCGGCTGTTTCGCACCCGCTACTTTGCACCCGTTTGCTTCCACTTTTTGGTGGCTCACCTGGGCGGCCATCACCCTCTGCCTCTCGGCAATCAAGCTGCATATTTTTGCACTGGCAATCCCTCCACATGCAGAACCGCTTGTGCCCTTTCAGGGGCGAGGAATAGCCGTGGTTCTGACACCACACGCATTTGGTGAGCCGCGCGGACTTCTTCCCCGACGTGGTGGCGGCGGCACCGGAGGCACCAGCAGCCGCAGCCACCGGGCTTTGGGCTAAACTGGCAGTGTGACTTCCCGTCCCTGCAGCAGCGGCCAGGCCGGCGGACTTTCCAAAAGGGCCCATCTTACCCCTTCCTTGGCCGTTAGGCTCCGAGGGAGCCAACAGCTTGTTGAAAGAGGACTCGTTAGGCATTGCGTCCCCGGGGGATCAGCTGCCTTAGCCAGGAAAGGAGGGAATTGGGTTAGCGTGGGGGAGGAAGGTGTAGGTGGTCGAAGAGTGGGGCCGGAGGGCGGGAAACTCAACTCCTCTTCGGGACCTCTTGCGAGGGGTCCCAAAGCAACGGTCCGCGTCGCCGTCGGCCTGCAAGCAGTTGCTACGGGTTGCTGGAGCCGCAAGGAGCAGGTTGCAAGCGCCTCGGTGGCGAGGCTGTGCGGGGCGCTTTGCAAAAGGAGGCGCCGACGCCGCGCGCCCTTGGCACAACTTTTTTTGCAACTTCACCGCCGTGCGGTCTGCTGGAAGGAACATGCCCGGGGTCAGGGCAGAAAAGGGAGGGCAGGACCATGCATGGCTCCACCTCCCAACCTGCTCCACATGCAGTATATAAGCATATTTTATGATGTTATGTTCATCCCCCACCTCTCTCTTAACAATTTTTCAATTCTTTCAATTTTTCCAACGGCACACCAGGCAACATCTCGCGGCACACAAGTGTGCCGCGGAACAGTGGTTGAAAAACACTGGACTAGACCCTCTGTTCATGCTATGCCTCAGGAACTGGGTGCCTTTGTAAAAGGAATGAGGAAGCAAGAGGTGGGCACATGACGTCTCTGAGTGGTCATCTCTGAAGTCACATAGATCAATAGTTCTCACTCCTACACAGATCCGCTACAGAAACATTCAAGAGCCAAGTGAATTCTGGCAGGAGACCTTGTCTCCCCTTCCTCCCCTTTGGCAGATTGGACTCCTTAGTTCCATGTCTACCACAAGTGACAGGACTGATAAAACATCTTGAGGCAAGGATGTGTCAATTCAGACATGACAACATAACAAATGTAATCAGCCTATCCTCCTTCTTTGAGGCCTGTCTGCTCACTTATTGGAGGTAGGAAGATGTCTGCTGGGGAGAAATGAAAGAACTGCTCTCTCACAATCCACATCAGCCCTGGACCTTGTGTCCACCTGATAGTGCTTCACAAGCACAGATGGCTGGGACCAGATTGCAGGAATCTGGACTGCATGTGCCCTGGAAGAAAAACACAGCAATTGCCATAAACCACTATGCCCAACAGCTGGCATCCTATATAGGGTGATGGCGGTGTGCTGTAGTGGACACACAGCGAAAGACTATTAGAATTAGGAGACCTGGGTTCTAATCTTCCCCTGGCCATGGGAACTCAGGTGTCCAACTCATGAAACAATTCTTTAAGTATCTCACATACCTTGAAAATCTGGTTAAGGTTGCTATAAGTCAAGGGAGACTTGACAGCACATAAGACAGAAGGCAGATAATCATTTTCACCACCCACTCAGAAAAGCATTATGAGGAATCTGAAAGACATTTTTCATTTCCGGATCCACACAGTGAGTAGCCTCATGATGGCCAGGCTCCCACTTTGTTTGTTCACTGTTCTACCGGCCAGCATAGGAGACAGGTATAACAGAGAGACCACCGTTCTTTGGGTGGAAAAGTGAGCAAAGCACTTCTTCTTTCCAGTATAGAAGGCTCTGGTGTGAGGAAAGGCATCCACAGGACAAACTTGGTGCACAGACGAAGGAAAGAGAGACACTAAACATTCCCTGTGCCAGACAAATAGAAGCACAAAGGACATGGGAATTGGGGTGTGTGTGTGCATTTCGTCTGTCCTATACAGCAAAATGGCTTAGGATCTAGATACCTGAAGGACCACCTCCTTCCATATGAACCTACCCGGCAATTAAGACCTAGCCAGGGAGCCCTCCTGAAAGAGCCATCCCTCAAGGAGGTGAAAGGGATGGCTTGTAGACATAGGGCCTTTATGACAGCTGCCCCCAGGCTATGGAACGCCCTCCCAAGTGAGATCCGCCTGGTGGCAGTGCTGATGACATTTCGGCGCCAGGTAAAATCCTTCCTGTTCCAGAAGTTTTAAAACTCATATAACATAGATTGTGGATCCTGATGGCCATTTTAGTGCATTGTAATTGTATTTAAATCTTTTTATCATTTTTATTGTTTCTTGGTATTTTAGCATTTTAATTGTTTTAATTGTTCATTTTAACGCCCAGAGACCTTTGGGTAGTGAGTTGTATAAATAAATAAATAAATAAATAAATAAATAAATAAATAAATAAATAAATAATAGGTTAGATGGTACAGAATGAAGCGTCCACGCCTCTTGTCAAGACAGACAAGAGTCAAGTTTATTCCCTTGGGCAGGGCGTGAAAGGAAGGAGAGTGGAAGAAGAGAACATGAAGGGAGAAGAAGGCAGAGGAAGGTGTGCTGCGGCACTCTATGTTCTGAGGAACAGAATGGACGTGAAGCGTCTTGGGGCACACCCCCATCCAGACTACCACTAGAGACAGTGAGCAAAACAAGTGAGCGAGCCAGACCAGTTGAGGTCTGTAAACAGTTTATTCCTTCTGAAGTGCTTGTACGTGTGACAGAACAAAGTTCTAATAAAAAGTTATTTTCTGAGCCACCGTCTCCTCTTGTGTTGGGGTTTGGAATGGAAGAATCACCCAAGCAGAAGTCAGAACTCAGTCACACCTGGGGGACGCTACCTAGCTTCTATCTAGGAGGACTTGATGTGTTTTCTGAAGTAGCAACAAAGTCCCCCTGCTTCAGCTTACCTATGGCACAGATATGTGCAATATCTGGGTGGTGAACTGAGGACAAACTATGGGCAGTCTCCATGACTCATGTAGGATATCTGAAGGACTGCAGTGATCTAGTGCAGCACAATCTCAGCCACTGAGGGCTGAGCATGATAGAGTCCATGTAAGCCACCTTGGTCTTGAGAAACCTTATCATCAGAGGACCCAGGGAAAGGGGTGGAGTGGGCTGCTGGGCTAGCTCATGGGGCAGATGTTGCCCAAGGATGGAGTTCTGTGTTCTGCTCTGCTGAAGCAGTGGGAGCATGTAGTATGGGATCGCTAAAATTAACCCATCAATGTATGGTGTAAAGCATCAAGGGGATGAGACATAACTTGGTGGTGGTGGTGGTGTGTTCTGGGATTCCTGTCCGAGGACATTGGCAAGGTCCTTGTTGGTCCCTGTGATAGCAATAGCAAGTTGTTCCAGGTAGTGCACAAGTTCCATAAATGAAGGATAAGCAGACAAAGGAGTCCAAGTGATGCCACTCTGGTTATTTATATAAAACATAGTAACAGGGTTGTTGGCATCAGCCTGGGCGACCATGTATCTCACACGCTGTCTGAATGCTCTGAGTGTCTCGATCACAGCCAGGAGCTTGAGCAAGATGAGCAGACTCCACACCTGTTGAAAAGACCTCCCATGTCAAAAGGGAACACTAGGATCTGGGTGTGGGTGTTTATAGTCACCTCTCCAGACTTAAGCCATGCATGCCTTCAAAATAACAATGGTGCTGACAGTGACCTCAGCTGCACAGTTGTCAATGTTGCATACCAGGTTTACATGGTGGGCAACTAAACAGTGAACCACCACTTCAAAAGTAATAGCTAGTTTTGCCTGCTTTTCAGGAAGGGACGTCTTTTATTATTATGGTCAGACTATTGGCTGGATCTTTTCCCAGAGGAAATGTCCATGGGGCCTTCATACAGGGCAGGTAGTTGATTACTCATATGGTAAATGCAACTGGGGAATAAGCTAAGCAGCCAAGAAGATTGAACTTTCCCCTCTCCTTGTTCAGGGGAATGAGATTTGTCTTTCCCCTTGATCTGGAAGTATTTGGCAATAATCAAACTCAGGTAAGATTAGTGGAATAGTTCACTACTTCTTTCTGGACTCCATAAAGTATAGTGCCTAGAAGTTTGTGCCTGTAGAATGGTTTGGCCCCGGACACAAGATGTGAGGACAAGGTAAGTAGAGGAAGCCAAACTGGCAAATGCTAGCCTCTGAAGAACAGGTTCTGTGACAATTAGGGGCATGACAACCTTAAAGCTCAGTGCTGATGCCATTTGTACAACATGATCTGGATCTGCTAATCATTGGAAGAAGAGGGAGATTCTGAAGTCGAGCAAAGATCAGACTCAGTGGAATGAGATGGAGAATCTTGAGGTTCCTGCCTCACCATCAGGCAGTGGTGAGGAGAACTAATGAGGCTAAAGTGAGCTGAATGAATCAAAGCTCCTGCAAGATAGACTGAATGGTGGAAGGGACAGCTGCTGGAGGCAATGGCAAAGCAGTGCATGAAAGCAAGGGTGGCTACAAGTGAAACCAAGGATGATAGAACTGATTGGGAGACTGCAGAGTCAAGATCTTCAGTGGAGGTAAGTAGAGGAGCAGAGGATACTGTAGGATGGATTGACAATTGGCAAGCAGGTGTTAGGCTTTTAGGACACTATGGGAAGACATGGGCTGGAGCTGGGTCAGAAAGTGCAGTGGTGGCAGCATCAAGGTCCTCTCTAAGGCATGTGCTTTTCCACCCCCCCATGCACCTATTGGGACTATTTTGTTCTGGTTGCAAACAAACACATGGGGGCGGGGAGGCACAAATGTGCATGCAATGCACGCACATGCATAGAACTGAACCCTGCACAGCAGGGATGAAAATTGGAGGATACGTTGGGCAGCAGAGATGACATATCAGTTGCAGACTCAATGGCCTTTGCTGAAGCAAAAAAAAAAAAAAAAAAAGACACTGGGTACAGTTCACTCATTGGGTGGGACAATTTGATCACTAAAGGACACACTCTTCTTAAAAAGCACCTTGTATTGTATAAACTACCAAGGTCAGGAAGAGGGCAGTGGGCAATTACCATAGCACAGTGGCATTTTTTCACTTGCGTACCCTTTGACAGCCCGTTCTATAAGTTGTACTCTTCATATTGGGGGGGAGGGGGGAAACTACTGTAGCTATGTACAAATGCACAATCTGGAGGAGACATAAGAATTGTAAAACAGCCCCCTAGGAAGTGGTGCAGCAGCAGACATCTAAGACATGGACTCCTACAACATGCTAAAAATCTTGAAAATCAACAGCTCCAGTTCATTTGGATGACACGCCTCCAGTGAAGGAAGGGGCAATTAGGCTGACAAAATGGAAAGGGAAGCAGGGCTATGTTCAAGATCAATCTCTCCAGAGGAGAGGGAATTCTGCCAGGTGCTGTACTTTTCCCAGTGGTTTAGTAAACTGCACCTGCTACAACATTCTTTTTGCAGCTTTTCAAGTCATATAAGGATTCTGGCCTCTGGTTTGCATTTAATCATAAGCCTGGGTTCCAAAGGCAGGGCAAACATCACAGCTAGCCCAATGTTTCTATAGTTCAATGCAATTAAACCAGCCATTCCCGTTATCTTTTAATCAAACTAAGGAGTTTAAAACACCCATTTACCATGTGCCTCAAAGGTGAAAATTCAACCCAGGCAGGCTATCCTAGTAGTGGGATGCAGTAACAGGGGGGAAACTGCATCTGTAGAATTTCTGCTTGTCATGTGAAGGAATTCAGCCAGAGAAAGAATTATTTTGGTTCATGATGATGATGATTAAAACCCCATAAACATTCACTTTGAGCTATCAAGGGAATACCACTTTTGGATCCAGTCCACTGCATATTTTGTCCGAGAAGAGGCATCATTTTAAATGTATTAATGGCCACAGAGCCAGAGGGTGGGGCACCTCCAGAATTTGATTCTCCACTGTGTCTTCTGGGAGAAGAGCCAGCCTGTGCATTCACAAGTAACTACACAGCCCCAGGGCATCTCCAGAAGAAAGGAAGGAATATTCTCTCCCTAGAAAACTCTGGAGAGCATATTCAATTTGGCTGCAGCTTTACTCTGAATGTTTACCTGCACAGCTATTTGGATTACAGTAAACAGTTATAGTCCACCTATGCTTTATTCAAAATAAATTGTATTTTAATATCTCTCTCTAATCAAAAAGCCCAACAGTGCTATTGTGTCCAAGGAACCATTTGACCTCTTCAGTCCGATGAGCCAGGAAAAGTAGAGTGAATTCTCAAAAAGGAGTAGCCTTGTATTCTGGGCACATGGCAACTTAGGAAAAAAATAGTCAGGAATGATTCCTCCCCACCCGCAAAAAAGGTCCAGTGGTATTGGAACCTAAACTTCATAGTTACCCACACCCTTAATTCCAGTGCACTAGCGTTTTATTCCCCAGAGTATGCAACTATTCAAAGCATTTCCTGAACAGCTGATGTCTCTTAGAAACCAGCAGTCATTTCAAGAGGAAAGAAGTTAACCAATAGGTTTGAGCTAATGCCTTTTAGCTGATCCCCATCTGTTTAAAACCAAGGGTTCCTATACGTCTGCAGCTAACAGCTAATCTGTCCATGGGAGAACTTCAGTGGTCCTACGTGCGCCTCAAGAGCTGTAGCCACTCCAGAGGTAGCTGACCCCTCCAAATCGTTGCTGCTAGCATTCAGACAATCTATACTACGTTGGGATGCAGTCTGTAATTGTCACTCAGAAGGCAAAGTTACAGCTGTGTTCACTCACAGGGAGTGTCAGGTAGAAAGTCTGTTGGGGGGGCACAACAGTTGGACAGCTGTTACCCCTCCATTTGTTTTTTTTTCTTTTCCAGATAACACACTTCAGGAAGGAAGAAAATAAGGTAGGCTGGGTGGTTTGTGTGTGAAAGCCACAGGAGGGTCAGATGCAAGAGGGCGAGGAAAAGGCAACACACCCAATGTTGCTTTTAGTGCCCCTCCAATGTTTTCTAGAAAGGAAAACAGAACATTTGCCCACTCTAATGGCTGAAGCTTGCAAATTAGCCAGTGCTAGTCCAGATCACCACAATTGTTTCAAACCCTTAAGAAACTGATTGCTTTTTAAAACAGCAAACCCTCCCATAAGCACCATGGTTATGTCCCTGGGTTCCACAAGTAATTCACCATTTGGTAGTGTCTTAAAGTCAGAAGAAACTGCAGTAGGACACCTGTACCAACAGGGTCAATATCTGTAGTTTTGTTTATCCATGGTTTGGCACAGCCCTGTATACAACACACAAAGGCATCCCCTTGTGGCTAGCCACCTTGTATGTTATATATAGGGTTCTCTCATATCTGTGGTTTCAGGCATCCACAGCAGATCATACCCTGCAGCTGTGGAGGTCCTATTGGGACATCAAAAGTATTGGGGACAGCTGATATCAAAAGACACAGGGCACAGAGTTTTACTGATATAGGGGTAAGGTAGTCTCTTCTCTGCACTTGCAAAGAGCTATCAGTGCAAAAGAAACAAGATTAAAAAGCCCATCCCATTTTATTATGTTTTTTAACATTAAAGGATTGTTAGCATTATCCAGCCACTGTCAAATTACATTAAAGGGCCATTAAACCTTACAGTTCTCGGTTGCACTCTCATCCTTTACTTTCTACTTTATTCCTTTCAGCTATTCTTGCTGGGAGGGGGTTCCCCTTCCGTTCTGCCTCAATGGGTAAATATGGCAAAATCTCCTCAAAACCCTTGACCACTAGGCACGTCCACATGGCACCTCTCTCCAGCTCTGCTGGACATGGGCGGAGGGTGCTTTGTCCTCTGGATCACCCTGGTGGCGAGGAAGGGCTTAAAGCCATCACCTCTGTGACTGGGTTCCTCTTTAACCTTAGGCAATCCCTCTTCTGGAGAGTCCATGACTAAGGAAGACAGCAAGTTAGAACAGAACTTTTTATTAGAACTGCTTTTAACAGAGTAAACGATAACTTCCGACAGCATGAAATATTCCGTCATCAGATAATAAAGGATCTTTCCAAATGCTGACTTCAGTCTCTATAGTTTGTTGGGGTATGGAAGTATTCCAAATCGCTTGCGATCTGTCGGTATCCTCAGGGTTCTCTTTTGTCCTGAACACAGGGTCCCATAGCAGGGATGTCACGCCCAATCTGCCTCTGGTTCTAACATCTCTCTTGGGTCTACTTATCCCGGCCGCACCTTCTTCCATATGGGCCAATGGAAATCAAAGATAAAAAGAAGGCTATGCCAAATTTATTGGGGGAAAATGGCAAAACTCATATCAAAATGAGCCCCCCCCCACTTTCATTCCCCACAAGGATTTTCCTGCCCTAGGGATTTTCATTATTACAGTGGTACCTTGTATAAAGGAATTAATTCATTCCAAATGAAATTATGTTAAGCAAAATTTTCCTTAATACAAATTCCCATAGGAATGCATTGAAAACGGTGTGATTCCATTTTTATGTTGTACGGATTCTCCTCATAGGTGATTCTGTTAAGCAAATTTCCCCTATCTCTGGAATTTTTTATGTTGTACAAATTTTATGTTATGCAAGCTGTTTGTTATACAAGGGTCCACTGTATTACTATTTCTTTAGGACCAGAACAAGCTTTCAGTCCAATTTCTAACCTTGACCACCCAGTTCAGCTGACCCAAGCAAAATTTGTGGAGTACTCTCTCATCTTATACCTCCAAACAAGCACAAGACACTGCAAAAATGATTCCATTTTAGTGGTCTGCAGTAGTTTCCAGGAATGGATTGTTTATCCACAGCTGTGGCACCTTCAGCAGGTATTTGTTTTTGTAGAAGGTTCCCATTTCCTGGCTTCTCATCCCAACTTTCCATGCGGGGAAATCTGGAGCTGTCTTTAACCACCAGTCTTCCATTGGACATCTTCCAGTGAGTCATCACTCCTTGCTAATCTCCAACCAAGATTGCTCCAAATGGTTTTCATATACAGTATAACCCCCTTATCTACTGGATCATTATCGACTGAATCACTTATCCGCGGAAGGAGGGGGAAAATACTTTAAAAATAATTCAGTAGCCGTAATGCAGGCTACCGTTGCAACTTGCAAACAGTACCTGCACAGTGAAGAGGGTGGCTGGCCGGTGGAGAGGAGGGCTCAGCATTGGTAAGTTTTCTTTTGTTTCCTTCCCTTCTCACTGACGCCACCCCCGCAGGGCAGCCACCGAGCCCGGCGGCAAAGAGCGCAGCTGGCCGGCAATGACAAGGAGGGAAGAAAACAAATGAAAGGTTACTGATGCTGAGCCCTCCTTGCTGCCGCTGCCACACTACTGACCGTTTGGGGGGTGTCGAGGGTGAAAGCTTTCACCCCAGCACCCCAGTCACTGCCATTATCCTTGGATAAAAGTGCTTGCTCTTATCCATGGATTTCGCTATCTGCGGGAGTTTCGAAACTGATCCCCCGTGGATACGGCAATCATACTCTAATTCAGTGTTCTGTATGGCCTTCTCCAGAAAGTTTTCCTCATACTCAAGCATCAGTTGTAAGTAGGCTCTCTTGTGATAAACTTAGGGATAGAACACTCATCCGGTCGAGCACTGAGTAATTACCTGCTCCAGATTCTTTGATATCCTGCTGCACATCCCACATGCCTTGTCAGGCCACTCATCGACATATTTTCTCAGTAACAGAACTTCACACTCCACAAACTTGCAGAATCCATGGCTAGCAAAGAGTGTTCTCTTCAGTAGCCTTCTTTTAGTAACCTTCTACATGGGGCTGTCCTTGAAGTTAATGCAAAGGCTCCAGCTAGTGCAGAATACTGCAGCCAGACTAGTAACAGGTACAAAAACACATCATCATATTGCCTGCACTTCACTGGCTGTCAATCCGTTACCGCATTGACTTCAAGCTTCTAATATTGACACATAAAGCCCTAAACAGTTAGGACCTTACTCCCTGTCAGAACAGCTTCTACCCCAGAGTACTTCCCATGAAACTCATTCTTCTCAAGCAGGTCATCTGAGGGTGCCAACTCCGAAGGAAGCCTGTAAGTCAGCCATTAGGAAGTGGGCTTTCTCGGTGGTGGCTCCTCGTTTATGGAACCAGCTCACCTCAGAGATCTGCCAGGCTCCCATGCTGCAGGTCTTCAAAAAAAAGCTGAAGACCTGGCTTTTTAGAATAACTTTCTCAGGTTATTAATTACTCTTTCGCTGATCTGTTTACAGTTCAGTCTGTCCCCGTTCTACCAGCCTAACTATGACCCTTACAATTGTTGTTGCTTGATTTAATTATATTGTTATTTTTAATACATTGTATATTGTATATGGTGTGATCTATGCTGAATTTTTTGTAAACCACCTAGAGTGGCTGTGAGGGGAATTTCTCTGAAGGAAAGAGAGTGACCCCTGCACAGCGCGAGGAGGAGAGGGATGAATGGCTGGAGAAGCAGAAGAGCAGGGAGAAACCCAAGGCACCACCCAAACTGGAGGCTCAACATACAGCAATGTTATGGAAGGGGTTTAATGACACTCTCAAGATAATAGAGGAACAGAAAGGGAAAAGGAAGTGAACCTGGCTATGACAGGAAGAGGGGACGAGAAAAAGGCGGGAAGGTCCCACCAATCAGAGGTGGTGGAGGTGGGGTTCGGAGACTGTAAAAAGGGGCAGCCACGTGTACTTCCCCCAGATGGGGAGTGGTTCTGGATGGAGGATCCAGACGGGAAACTGGGAAAGAATGATGATGCCTAAGAAGGAGGTGGAGAGCTATAGGCGTCGGGTGCATAAGAAAGGTTGCTGCTATTGGGGCGAGAGAAGCCTGCGAGTATAACCGCAAGAAGAAGGAGATAAGAAAACAACTGGAGCTGGAACAATGGCTGGCCAAGCTACAGGAGGAGGCCAAGGCCGGAAAACTGAACACCCAGATGGACTTAACCCAGAGAGACAACTATCCATTATGCTGCCACCGCCAGAGACGCCCTGGACGCAAGCTCACCTCGGAGGTTGGGGTGCAAGTAGGGGAGCCGCACCTTTTCGAAAAAGAGGAGGAGACCCGTGGTGGGGTCAGCTCTCCCCAGGTGGAGGAGGGGAATTTGATTTCTCTTTAAGGACTCCCAACTATGAGTTCAAAAACAATCCCTTTGTTACCGAAGTTAAGGATGTTGAAACTGTTGTAAGGAAAAGAACCTCTGTTGTAGTGGAAGAACCAAATAAAAGTTCTGTTTATTCGTTTCAAGACATGCCTTCTTTGAAGTTGGAGGGGCGGGATGCGGGATGTAGTTTGTCTTTGTCTTCCATTTCCAATTCATCTCAGGGGTGTGGTGGCCCAGTGGACTAAGGCTTCCGAAAACTGTTGGCTGCAAAGTCAGCAGCTTGGCGGTTCGAATTCCGGGTGCCACGCAGTGGAATGAGCTCCCGCTGATAACCCCAGCTCCTGCCAACCTAGCAGTTTGAAAGCATGTAAAATGCAAGTAGATAAATAGGTACCGCCATAAAAAGCGGGAAGGTAAAAACAGTGCTTCCTTCCAGCCATGTGGCCATGGACTTGCACAACAGTGGCTCTTCAGCTTGAATATGCAGATGAGCACCGCCCCTAGAGTCGGACATGACTAGCACGCATGTGCGGGTGGAACCTTTACCTTTTTTAAAATTTTCAATTCAAAGCACTACCATTTGGTCCGTTTTCAGCACTACTGTATAGGCATTTACTAAGTTTCTCCACAGCTTCACTCAACTCCACAGGTGTTTACCAAGCTTCAGGTAGTCCTCGTAACTTTCCTTCACATGCAAGGAATGCAAATTAATATTTTTCCCTGGATGACTTGATCCTGTTTCCTTTGATGCTTTTTGGAGCGCAGGACGATGTGCCAACCACCGTCAGGCCACAGATTCATAATAACTTATCCAAGAATTATGCTTAGTCCAACTGGGAGCCTTACTAGATACTTAACTGGCACTAGTCTTTCCAGCTCCAGAAAGGCTACTGAGATTCAGAAAAGAGATAATGTCATTTGCATGGAAGACATCCACCCATCTTATGTCCTTAGCTTATTTGCTGGATCTGATGATGGCCTGCCTCTCCCTAGTTCCATGGGCACGGCCTCATTCATCTCCTTTGCAGTATTTTCTCCAGCCTTACCAACTGAATATCACCAGGAAAAGTTATCTAGTCCTCTTCCTACTTCCCCTTCTCTGAACACTTGTTTTGGTAGATTAAAAAACCATGCCAATCTCTGCAAATTTCTCTATGCAGGAATCTCAGATAATTTTAACTACAAATGCCATTCTTTTGAGTTGCACGAGGCAAAACTCCAATAAGGAAGCAGCCCCTGATGCGTCATCTTTCTTTCTCCCTGGCGCTGGCCAATCAAGACAGGGAGGCGGGATGATGCATATCCTTGCAGTTCCTGATTGACCAGCACCAGAGAAAAGGAAAGATGATGTGTCAGAGACTGCTTCCTGATTGGAGTTTCAATCCAAAGGAAGTCAGTGGTTGATTTCATTCTGGAGGCTGTGTCCTGGTTCTGACCGGCAGCTGTGTTTTGTTTTGGAAACGAACCTCTTGCAAAACAAAACACCCCTAATTAATACCCTGGAATACAGAAACAAAATTCAAATTGATCTTGATAGACTGAAGCACTGGGCTGAAACCAAAAGAATGAAATGTAACAAGGATAAGTGCAAAGTACCACACATAGGGAAAATTAAACCAAATGCACAGTTACAAGATGGGGAACACCTGGTTTAGCAATATTACAGGATTTGCATTCGTGCACGGAATAAGGGGTGTGTGAACATGATGGCCTTGTAGACCCCTCCCAACTTCACTGTTCTATGATTCTATGAACATATGGCTATGGAAAAAAATTAACCCGCTCTGCATTGGGGGTTTTCTTATCAGGAAGAACATGTGTGCCATTGTGCATGCTCAAAAAAGGCAAAAGACAAGTTATATTCAGATACCAGTTTATTTTTTATGTTTGAACAAGTAAGTACTCTTTTAAAAATTGAATGGAGGCTTTGTTGAGAGAGCAGAGTAAGCTCTCAGTGGCAGGAACCCTTTTGCATTGCTTCAGTTGTAAGGCAGTTTGAGTGTTTAGGACTAGGAGATATGATACCCATCTACTGGACAGATTAGATCTAGGCATATGCACTTAATGGAAAGTAAATCAGAGATAGAGAAATGAAGAATAAACAGACATAACAACAGGGGGGAAAAAGACACAGAGGTATAGGAAGACAGCCAGCTGATAGGAAACATACCCCTATTGTGAACTGTTCAAGTACTTGTAGTTGCAACAAAGTGCGACTTCACATTTCACATAGAAAAAAAGGCAATAAAAGACAGGATGGACAGACAAGACAAGGCTGGGTGTTGGATTATCTCCATACAAATGATCTAAAAGTTGAAAGCATCAGTACTGTCTTGAATCTGGAAAGTGTATGCATCTGTATTAGACTGTGGAACAACATTTTCATCTTCTTCCTCCTATAAAAACAAGTTAAAACACAATTATGACAATACTAAAAGCACACAATTCAAACAATCTTAGGAAGGCTGGCGCTAAACTGTGGCAGCTACTAGCCTGAAGAACATGCATTGTTAAATTTCTCAGCACTAGTTTTCACTTAAGGAACTTTTAAAAAGGAGAGAATGCTATGGCATCAAATAACTATATCCATCAGTAACACCCCCGTATCCGCTGATTCGCCACCTGCAGATTCAGTTATCTGCAGTTGGCAAGCAGCAGCAGCAGGGTTCTACATCAGCAGCGACAGCAGAGGCCGCATGGACTGGGTGGGGGAATCCCCTGGGGCCTTGGCAGAGGTGGTTGCAGTAGGGCATGGTTCAAAGGCAGCCCCCCAGCCCATGCCTGCCCACTGTCATGGCAGCAAGCAAAGGGGGGCGGTGTCATGGTGGGGTTTGCCGGGGTAGTGGTAGTGCTGGACAAGAAGGCAGACCGCTGCTTCTTATTCCACGTCCGCCTCCTGTCCCGAGTGAGTAGGAGGAAGAGGTGGCCCTAGTGCAAAGAGGTGGGCAGTGCAATGGAGCGGCGACACCACTTTTGCCCCAGCTGCGGGGCTGGGCTCTCCCCTCTTCGGCCTCTGGGCCAGACCCCTATGAAGGTGCAAGCCCTCCGGCCACAGGAAGGGAGATGAAGGCAGTGCTGCCTGTCCACCTTCCTTCCCTTGCCTCAACCACCAGATCAGGAGGGAGCCTGACTCCAGTGGCACTCTACCCCAGACAAACTCAAGAGGCACCCTCGCTCTTCGCCCAGGGAGGGGAAAGGAGCCTTGGGAAGGGGGTCGCTGGCTTAAGCTCGCTCCCATAGCACCACAGCCTCCTCCTCCTCCTCCACTTGGGATACAGCCTCCACTTTTGACTCCAACATGGCAGAAGACATGGCCTGCTGCTGCTGCTATGGTGGCAACTGTGGTCCTGGTGACCCCACAACAGTGTCATGCAGCCATGGTGAGGACAACAGGCACCGCCAGAGGCAGCAATCAAGGGACTGAGGCTAATCTGGGCTGTCACCTTGTGGCAGCAGAAGTAAGAGGACTCACTGGCTCCCCTAATATCATCGCTGCCTCCACCTATGTGGCTTAGCAGCAGTGGCGGACCAATGGGAATTGGCTTATTTGATTTTGGGTGCTGACAGGGCATTCACTGTTATCTGCAGATTTCGCTATCCATTGGGGTGGCCCAGAACCAACCCCCTGTGGATAAGGGGGTTGTACTGTATAAGCAGTACATGGCACAGAGTTACAACATGTGTTAAGCCCCAACTGATAATATCTTTATGTCATCTCACTGCAGCTGTTATGAAACAAGGAGACCTCGGTTTCACCGAGCACACTCACCTCTGCTGAGAAATATTTCTCAATAAGATTTGCTGCAGATTTGTACACCTGTTCATTTTCATGGGATTGCAGAGCTTCAATTTTATCCAATCCGCCACACTCTTCAATCATGATGCACAGCTTTTCAGTCTCCCCTATTTTCTCAGCTGCCTATGGAGATACAGGATGTTTAAAACATTGGAAGATTAGCCCCAGTTAAGTTCATTTGAGATTGGATCAGGATATTCATCTTCATACGTATTTTAAATTCAGGCCTTAGGCTACAATCCATTACTCATTATCACAGAATGAGTTTTACTGAACTCAACAGTAAAGATATTTTAAACGATAGATACGTAGAGTATAGTATTGTACTCTTAACAGATAATGTTTTCTGCACTGCTGGAGCTTCCCAAAGAGCAATACAGCAATACCTTGGTTTACAAGTGATTTAAAAGAGAAACACCCATTTCTGATCAATTTTGCCTTGATCAACAAGCAATGTCTTGCAATACAAGCACTGGAAATGACATGAACACAAGTGAGCCAATCGTGCCTGACTCTCTCTCCCTCCCTGCTGGACTGTGGAGAAATGCCTGGAACATTTTAGATTTTTTAAAGATTTTTAAAATATTTATTATTTTACTGTTTTATATTGCAAATCACCCAGAGTCCCTGTGGGGAGATGAGTGGTGACAAATCTAAACAAACAAACAAACATTCCATCTCAGGCAAGCTCAAAAGCAGAGGGAGGAGAGAGGAATGGAGGTTTCCCTTGTTTTGTGGGGTTTAAACCTCTAAAATGTCCCGAGTAGTGCTTGTCCTAATAGGGTGGTATATGAATCAAATGAAAAATGTTCCATATATCTTTCCAGTCAGTGGATTTGGCTCTTGAAAACACCTTGCACGGGTACAAAATTGACAATCCAACCAGTCCAGTTGTTCTGTAACAGAGTCTGGCACTGTAGCAATTGTGAGAAGTGATTATTCAATATTATGAAATGCTGTTGGTTTGAGACAGTTCATCTGGCAGACAAAGAAACTTGAACCTTACAATTTCTACTGGCTAGTCTTGGGTACTATTGAATGTAAAACATTTCCCCCAAAACTTTCACCCCCAGCTGCTGGTTCATTTGGCAACTTACCATAAAGATGTTACTAATGGCATCCAGAATCACTAAGACAGTCTTGCTATCTTTAACCGTTAGAAGGTTCAGCAATGGTTCTAGCACATCAGCCTGAACAAGGTATATGATCTGGCCAATTGTCCCACCACTCGTGAAGTTGGTCACAGCCCATACCGCTTCCTTCTGAGATTTGAAATCACCCTGTTTTAGACACACACACACACACACACAACAGTTAGAGAAAGACCACAGTGACCTATGGAAGAAGAGACGTGCAACAACTATAACCTACTGTAGGAAAGTGTACAATTCTGGAAAATGCTAATGAGCATCAATTGTACAATTCAATGATGTTCTAGTAATTGCATTTCCGTTGAACCCATCAAAGTGCCTTCTAGTCAACAAATGTTTAATGAATTTGCTTTATGCAGGGATATATACAGTAATCAGTGGCATTTCCTTTATACTACAGTACTTCCATAACCCAACATAACTGCTTAAAAATAAACAGCTAACTTTTGGATTGTGTTATCTTCTGTTCTGAAGTCACAAGATATGCTAGGTGATAAAATACAACCGTTTGCAACTTTGTTTCTAACAATGGTCATTTCTTATAATCAATTTACTGAAAAAATCCTCAAGATACACTAATACTTTTTCATCCAGTTATTTGGATTCAACCCCTGCTTCAAGAGAAAAGAGCACTTCTGTTTTTCAGATCCCAAAGAACATTTCTTCCTAATAGAATGGATAAAGATACATGTTCAGCTTTTTGTCTCCTATATTATTCCATATTCCTGAAAAACTGCTCTGAAACTCTGCCAGAATTGCCACTCAAAATTGTTCCAGTGGCAAAATACAATCTAGGATCCAATCCACGTTTTATCTCAAAAGTAGAAAGCAGTTTGGAAAGCTGATAAATTTTCATGCTTTAAATAAATATTTGGATATCTCTACACACAAGGAAATTGAAACAAATCTTTTAGACACAGCAATCAGTAATTTTTAGTACACTAAATTTTAAGACGTATATTTTGTTGCACTGAGATGAATTTCACCTACACTTCATTTCTTGGGGTTTTTGTCATCTAATCACTCAGGAAGCACGTACAAAACTACAAAAGAACATGACTAGCATGTAGCTTTCTTAATTTTAATATCAAAGAGTCACCAGAAGCAGTAGTACCCAAAAGAGAGAGAAAAGGATAGGTGGGCACTATGTTTCTTACCTTTTTCAAAATCCCAATAAGATATGGGATAAGCCCATGGTCCACAACTTTCTGAATCTGGTCCTGCCGGCCAGCAGTGATGTTGGACATGGTCCAAGCAGCTTCCTTCTGGATGTTGTTTTTGTGGTGCGTAAGGAGGCTGGGAAAGATAGCGAGTGCTCCAGCATCTATTACAACCTGAGTTTGTTCATCAGTTCCTGTCACTATGTTTCCAATGGCTCGCAAGGAAGGAGTCTAGGGGGGGAAAGTTCGGGCTATTTAACAGAACAAGAGACGTCACATAGCTATGTTTAACCCAATACAGTAAGAGTTAACAAAGTGAGATCTTGTAGCATCTTCACTGCATGCCCAGACCTGGGGAGAAAAATACTGCATAACTTATTCCGCAGTACAAATGCCATTTGTATTCATAACTAGAGTGCTGCTACTGGATCAGTTCATATTTCTTTATTCACCTGATTTTTGTAGACATCAGGCCAATCTCCCACAGACCAATCTCCTTCTCCTAATTAAAACCACACAGATAATTTCTAATTATAAGAACATTGGAGGAAAACATTGCAGATAGTGTGAAGGGGGTCTTAGACCCACAGTGAAAAACCCCTGTAGAATCTGAGTTCTAGTTGACATCTTTCAAGGGACCAATAAGTTATCAACATGGCTTGCGTACCCGTGGATGTTTCAGCCACGGGTATCAGAATGGAAGAGACTGCATTAGGTTTCTGAACTCCTGAATCAGTCCACAACCCATGCGAGCAACGATTGTGATTTCAAAAGTAATTCAGGCTGCAAATCACAATCCACTGTAGTTGGATCCAGAGTCACACTGCATTCCTATGAGTAGCAGCAAGAGTAAAATGCAGCAAAATCCAAGATGACTTGGAATAACTCATATTAAGGTTTGAAAAACAAACACAAAACAAAACGGTGGTATCTTACCATTATGGGAATTTCTCCACACCCCAGAAGCTTCACGAGTTGTGGCACCATGCCAGTTTTTACTACGATTTCAATTCTGTCATTTGAACCATCGGTCAAATAAGAAACAGCCCAGCATGTGTCTGCCAAAACCTCATGGTCATGGTGGTGCAAGAGGCGAACTAAAGTAGGAAGGATCTGCTCAACAGCTTCTATAGGCGGTGCGGGGTTCTTATTACGGCAGAGGTTGGACAAGGTCCAAGTTATATTGCGCAAGTAACCAAGCTGCAAACAGATCAGGAAACTGAATTAGAAATGCTCCTGGTGAAGAAATGGCCATTTATTTGCCCCAGAATCACTATAGCAAAGCTCAGACACTTACTGCTATTGAAGAGAGATCAGGAACAGCAAGCAGAGCCAAAAGTGGGTCAAGTGCACCATATTTAATAACTAAGTCCCGGTAAGCAGAACCATCACCTGAGGGAAGAGGATGAAGTTAAAATTTTTCAAAGATGACAAAATGCACACCTAGGGAATTCTACTTTAAAGCGGAATGCCATGGGAAAACAAATGGCACAAGGCACGCATTACAAGCCAATGCCTACTACTAGAGATGGGCACGAATAGAAAAAAATGGAGTTTCGTTTGTCGTTTATAGAGGTCCGTTTCAGTTCGTTTCCGTTGTTCGTGAATTTTTTGCAAAAAAATCGTTTTTGTTTCGTTACCGTTTTTTTCCAATTTTCCATGAATTTTTTAGCATTTAAAGCCGCTCACTTCATTGCTGTAACGGAAACGAAACCACAACAAAAATTCCCACGTTTTTGTTTCATTTCATTTTAGAGACAAATTTCGTTTGTCGTTTCGTTGCGTAACTAAATGAAATCCTAAAAAAGAAAACAAAAAATTGTTCGTTCCGTGCCCATCCCTACCAACTGCCCATGAAAATCACCAGGAAACAGGGCCTGGAGCAGAAAGGTTCTGATTTTAAAACACTGGTGCATGCCCTCCAAAAGGCAGGCTGTGCGGGTGAGTGTCCTAAGATTAGAAACTTGCCGTTCCCCCACCCCCCGGGGTCAGAGCTGCAAGGTTTTTAAAACATCTGCCTGCACAACCTGTCTTTTGCAGGGTGTGTGCCGGTGTTTGGGGGCAGAGTGGGTGAAGAGTACCTTCCTTGCGTGGTCTGCGGGCGTGGGTCTTTCAAAAAACCTTGCTGGGTTGAGGCTGCTGGCTCTCCAATGCCCCAACCCAGCAGAGGGGGTTAGTGGGTGACAGGTGACTCCACTGCTTGCCTGCTAACCCCCCCGTTGGGTCAGGGCAGCCAGCAAAAACCCTTTCCGAAATACTAGAAAGGGTTTTTGCTGTCTATGGGTGCGGTGCTTTTTCCTTCAGCGTGCCTCCAAAAGCAGGTGGGGACGCAGGTGTCACAGCCAGGTGATTTTGACAGCTCGGGATTACCCTTTGTAATTCAAGTTTTTCATTATTCAAGTCATTCAACATTCAAGGCATCACTGTACATCAAACAGCCTATGTTGCAATGGGAGTCAACTGAGAAGTACCTCATAAGCCAGGCCTGCCCAAAGTCCGGCCCGGGCCCCCCAAATCCGGCCCGTCAGGCCATTCTGAGTGGCCCGTGGCTGGCTGGCCCGCCCCTCCCTCACCCCATTTTTTTTTAAAAAGAAAGTAGGTGGGGTTTGCAGTGGGGTGGCAGGGTTGGGGAGCAACCGGCCCCTGACACATTCTCAGCCACCAAATCTGGCCCTCCTTACAAAAAGTTTGGGCACCCCTGTCATAACTGGTCATTCGTACCTCTCTGTTGAATTTGCTATCAGCAGTTAAAACACCAACTGTTTTTCGCTCTTAAGTCAAATTACTCTTAAGTCAAGCTGCTCTTAAGTTGGGATACCACTGTATATTGTATTAAGATTTCAAAGCCAAGTCTCAGAGTTGAGTACACTCCTCATACTGAGAATTAAGAAAAATGCAAGCATGTGCTCAAACATTTTTATAGGCTAATGTGTATTTATATCCTGGAAAAAAACCTTCCACTTTTGTGAAAACACATTTCTTGAAAGAACAATGCAAGCAGTTCCATCAAGACCAGAACAAACAAACAAAAATTAAAAACTAAAGACGACCAGAACGTTGTGGCATTAAAGACTAACTGCGTCTTTTAAATGCCACAACACACTTCTTTTCTTCATTTTCCACTTGTTTTGGCTTGATATGATAGCAGAGACTATCATGGCTACTTCATGAAAAAAAACCCCTTCCAATGTGTACTTCAGTTGCATTTCTGTATCATACCTGCAATGTTCCCTAAAGCCCATACAGCTTGCTCACTGATGTGAGTCTGGGGTGAAGCCAGCAGACATATAAAGGCAGGAATTGCTCCTCCATTTACGACGGCTTTCGTCTGGTCCGATGTGCCAGAGGCAATGTTGGTCAGTGCCCAGGCAGCTTCAAACTGAATTGGGCTGCAGTCTGCTCTTCCCAAGAACGACACAAATTTGGAAATCAAGCCAGCCCGGATGATCTGGTCTATAGGGGGCTGCTTTTCTCTGGAGAGCAGTTTCCTAGAAGAAAGACCAAGCTGATTTTGTCTCTTATTTTACAGACAGATTCACCACATCTATTGCACTCATTTCACACGCTAGCAAGGTTATGCTCAAAATTCTACAAGGCAGGCTTCAGCAGTATGTGGACAGAGAACTTCCAGAAGTGCAAGCTGGATTTCGAAGGGGCAGAGGAACTGGAGATCAAATCGCCAACATGCGCTGGATTATGGAGAAAGCTCTGTGCCATGCATTGGTTTTGAGCAATGCCATAGTCCAGGGCTGTTCAACTTTGAACAGGCCAAGGTCTACTTTTTCCAGCCCAAAGTGCCTGAGGGCTACTACACTAAAACTTCTACTTACAAATTTTATCTGTTCCAAGCACATGCTCATAACAAAACTTTTGTAAGCAGAGCAGTGGTTTCCCATAGGAATTCACTGAAAACCAATTAATCCGTTCTACAGGGAACAGATTTCAATGCACCATGGCCCTTGAACTGCCCTGCTCGGCTGAGACAGTGGGCTGGCAGACCCAGAACTTTGCCGGGGCAGTGGTGGTCCTTGGGATGGGGGAGGGAGGGGTGGAGAACTTATCCCCTCACTTTTTTTAATTGATGGCCAGCGGGCTACTTTTGAAACCTTCACGGGCTACCAGTAGCCCACGGTCTACCTGTTGGGCAGGCCTGCCATAGTCTACTGATAAGTTTTGGGTGGTTCCTCAAAAATTGCCACGCTGAGAGTTAGTTATATAACAAGGGTTTTATTAGACATTCTCAGGAATAAAGAAATATAGAAAGTATATAGCAACCCAGCATAGCAAAACACAGATATGATTAGTATGAATTTTGCTATGGCCCCCACTGTGCATAATGTCCTTCCAATACAAGAACTGTGCTAGTCATCTTTCCTAGGTCCATGCCTCCCATTACAAAAAGATCGCTGCCCCTGCAGAAATATCTTCTGGTTATTTGGCTGCCACAAACTCTAAGACTCTGCCTGCTCCTGAGGTTTTGGATGAGTCCTGCCTGAGTCCAAAGGCCTCAACAACTACTGTTCCAGCTGATCCAGTTAACCCTGCCATCTCGATCTGCAATCCTATTTCTCCTGTGAACACTGATAACATCGTCATTCCAGTCCAGTAAAGGTGCCACTTCCCAGATACAATCTAGCAGATATTCAAATATTTAAATGAGAATAAAGACCAACATCCCAATATATCCTCTGTATTAAGACTGTCAATTGAACTTTAGTAATCAAGTAATCTGCTAAACACTTCTAATCATGTTTGAACATTCAGATCAGTGTCTTGCCCTTATCCTTCTTCACCGATTTACCACTTGCACATTTCATGTAACAGTACCAACCGAGTGCAGTTACCTGGCAGCTTGTGTAGCTTGTAGCTGTAATTCCAAATCATTGCTGTTGATGCCTTTAACAATGTCTTCCACAGACCAATGGACAGTGACCTGAGGAGAGAAATGAAACAAGCTATTCAGAAACAGTTGAACAACAAGGAAATATAGGTGTTGAATATATGGCCCTTCAATCTGTGACAGCTTTCAGTAGGAGCTACGAGTCTTTCACAATTGCTTCCCACACTCCAGGGGATTTGGTGTGTAATACCTACAGGACATTTTGCCTTAAGATGTCCAACTCTTACTCAAAGTGTTATTCCATATTCAAGCAACACATCTCTTTTTTTTGCTAAGTAGAGAAGACATAGCTTAGTAGTAAACCACATTCCTTTAGTGTGCCAGAAATTCACAGCTTAACTCCTAATATCTTCATCCAGGGCTAGGAAAGAACCGTGGCTTTTCAGGACTCCAAGGCTATCAAAAGATTTCCACAATGTTCCAAGTATACAGGGTGAGGTCATTACAAAAGTAAAACCACAAGGAGATATAACAACACTTGACCTTCTCAGATGTAGCGTCCTGTCTCCAACTGAGGAATAAGAAAAATGATCCCTAATGCCCCCTGAGCAGTTTGAAGTCATAAGTGAACATTATACATTACAGAAAAAAGGATATAATTAAGTTATTTTCATTAAATACTTAGCAGTAACTATATTGGCTCCTTATTATATATAACAAATGGACAATGACATTATCTGGAAGTTGAGTCAAGGCAACTGGACTTTCCTTGAAAGGATCAAAATGTTTTGCTATTCATCCAAGCAGCTTCCTTAGTTTGAGAAGTTAGTGGCAAGGCCTCCAATTTATAGTTCACCTTGATTTCACACCACCCTGGTATGAATAGGCTCGATAAGGGGACAGTGGCCTGAATAGGCTCACTAGATGGACAAAGGTCTGGAGTGTGTAGAAGTACCAACTGTGTAACCCTTCACAACACCTATTAATTATGGGTTAGCTGTGGTTTGGTTAGGAAGTCAAACACTTTTATTTCTCTTACCCTTCTTCCTAAGCATTTATGGAACTTTATTCCGCTGTTTTTTTAAAAAAAAACTTTTGAGTTTGTGCTAGACTCAACTGTATTAGATTTCTTATACAGTGGTACCTTGTATAACGTAATTAATTTGTTCCAAATCAAATTACGTTATACAAATTTTCCGTTATACAAATTCTAATTTCCCATAGGAATGCATTGAAACTGGATTTAATCCGTTCCAATGCGTTCCAATGGCGCTAGGTTTTTTTGGGCGAGGGAGGTGGACGGGTGGTGGACCCCCGTGCAGGTGCCATGTAAGGGTGCCCCTCCCCGGCTCACCCCCCTCCGTGTCTGCCGCCCCTCCTCTCCCCTCCCTCCTTCCCTCTTTCCCCGGGCGGCCGCAGGTGGTTGGGCGGAGGTGGCCGCGGGGGTGGGGGAGGGAGTGGGGTGCGCTGCTTGGCCTGGGGCGGGGGGCTTGGGCAGGACCGCGCCGGGAATCCCCCCTCACCTCTTGCCGGAGCCCCGGGCAGGCAGGAGGGCGCACCGGCAGCCCGCCCTACCGGGAGGTACGCCAACATCCACAGCGGCGGCCTGCCGTCCCGCCCCTCCCCTCTTTCTCCAACCACCCTGCGTCCTCTTCCCAGGCGGCCGGAGGTGGTGGGTGGAGGTGGCCGTTGGGGGGGAGGGGTGCGGTGCGCCGCTTGGCCTGGGGCGGGGGGCTTTGGCGGGACCGCCCCCCCCGCTCACCTGCGCCCGGCGGCTTTGGAGGAAGCGAGGCGCTCGGCTGTCGAGGGGGCACCGGGTGGCCAGCCTTCCTCTCCTGCTCCTCCTGCGGAGCCCGGGTCAGCCCCCACGGTCCATGCCGCCGCCGCCCTTCGTGTCCGTGTGGTGCTCGGGGACCGCGTCAGAGGGCTGGCATGCTCCGGGAGGGCCAAGAGGAGGAGGACCGCCGCGGAAGGAGTGCTCCTGCTGCCACCCAAGAACTTCGGGGGTCGGAGGATCCCGAGGCGAGCGGTGGAGCCGAGGGGCTGGCAGGCGTCATGCTGCCCGGAGGCCCCGGTCAAAACCAGCGGGACGGGCGGCGCGGGTAGCGCCCCTCCCCTCCCAGCCTCCCCTCCAGGCTGCGCGTATCCTTCGCCGGCGCCTCAGCCGTGCGAGCACGTGTCTCCGCCTGGGTGTGGGTGGGAGGGAGGGTGGGTGTCGTCGGTGTGTGTGCACTCCCCGCCTCCGCTGCCCACCTTCCCTGACACTCTGCTGCGCCGCCGCCGCCACCCCCCCTCCGCTGCGGGTAAGGGCACCCCTCCCTGGCTCGCCCCCCCGTGCCTGCCGCCCCTCCTCTCCCCTCCCCTTTCCCTGACCGCCCCCGTCCTCTTCCTGGGCGGCCGCAGGTGGTGGACAGAGGGGGAGGGGAGGCGGATTTTTTCCGTTATACGGATTTTCCGTTGTACAAACCCTCCGTTATACGAGGGTCTACTGTATATCACTTACCATAGTATTTAAAATTTTTATTTACTTAAATGCTGCCAGAAAAAGTCATCAATTATCAAGTTGCCTCAATACTTAGAAACGTATCAGTGTAAGGCTGCTTCTTAATGCTAAAGGGATTTCTAATTAGGCACTTATTGGCTCCAAATGGACACCACACTCCTCTGATCCACTTTCAGCCAGATACCTACCTGATTGCTCCGGTTTTCCTGCAAAGGTGAAGTAGCATCATCAGGGAAAGTGCCAACATTTCTTCTTTTAAGCAACTGATCATCTTTTTTGGCTTTCCTCAGCTCCACATTTACTTCCATCCTCCGCCGCCGCATCTCCTGTTGGAAACATAGCATTTAAAAATGAAACTTTATATTTACAAACAGAAACTAAAGCTAGTCAGGTATGTGATTACTATACTCACATTGGAGTCCTTCCCCTTATTCTTGAATCTGTTGAGACGGACAGCTGTTCCACCAGCATTCTCATTGGCAGACATTTTGATCCTGATGTAGCCAACTGAACAAATCTAGAAAGATATTTCATTGTTTTTGGTTAAATATTGGATCTGTAACAAAATGGCACCATTTGCGCATCTCAAGCTTTCCTTGTTTAACTCAAATTCTGGTCTCTCATGAAAGAATATATACAAACACAAGTATAAATATTTTAACCTTTTAAAATGCCTCACTAATGTTGTGACATTGTTATTTTTATTTTGGTCCTCTATGGGTCATTGAAACTCATGGGGGGGGGGAGATTATGCTGGTCAAACACTCCTTAAATATTGCATAAACCTTGAAAGCCCTATTTAGGGTTGCTCTAAGTCAGACCACCTCAACCATTTTGGACTCCATCTAAACAAGAAAACTAAGTACCTAGAGACTGTTACCACCCATGAAACGCTCTACATAAGTGGGGAGACATATTCTAGCACCTTGGCTTCCATCTCCAGTGGTGACATGCAAGCAAAGGTGATGTACCTTGGCTATGATGGTGAGAACTCACCATTGTGCTTTGTGACATATGTCAATTCATTCAAATCCAAGATTTACAAGATCATCTCCCAGTTGCAACGTATAGCACAAAGTGCTGGGCAGCAACAATGGGCATAGAGGCCACCTCCATGCCACGGAAATGTGTACGCTCTGTTGGATATTGAGTACCTCCTTACTTGATCACATCACAAATGATAGTATCCAACAGCAACTAGGTGTGGTATCAATAACAGAGAAGATGAGAAAGCCATCTCTGCTGGTACGGACACGGACACGTCCTCAGAGCAGCACCTTTCCATTGTCACCCAAGCGGTATACCACCTGGAAATCAATGGCCCGTGGCCACGTAGGCAGTCAAAACAGAGATGGCAGGACAGTGTCAGTAAGGACAAGGGAATAATCAGCCTGCACCCTGAAGATGTGGTCAACTGGGCAAAGTGGCGTTACAAGATCTGAAAAGTGGACCCCAAACCTGTGGGAAAACACTAGGAAGAAGATAAAGTCAGATGTGACTTGATCATGAGTAATGCACACACAGTGGTTAATGTTGCTGCATTTTAATATGGTTTTGTTCTTTTTTTATGCTTATGGGTTTTTTTAAGGGATTGTGCGTGGCTTTGGCAATTATCACAGAAAGATGGGATAAGGATACACATTAAATAAGAACACAAAATGGCAGTTGGCACCGAGTAACTACAGTTCAATCTCAGCCCCCTTTCCTTGATGACTAAATTTAAAAGGTTTCAATTATTTATTTATTTAAAATAATTCAGTCCCACCAAAAGAGATATAATTCCCCCCAAAGGACCCAAGGTGGCTTACATAATCTAACAGTTATGCTCAATTACAGTGTCTTTGAGAAAATTTACAAATCCTCATTGTTTTGACAAAAATGGAAAGGCGGATTTATTTTGTTTTCCAAAGGTGGAGAGGAGCCCTCGTTATGTCAGTGTTGACTCCAAGGAGGGGCTCACTTAGGGGTCCCTTCATAATTTTTTTTAAAAATTGTAATTCAAAATATTTTTCAACTCCAAGTAATCAAAGGAAACTCATACCGTTTCAATAACTCAGTCTAAACTCTTCTCTCTTGGAACAAAGAAGGGGGCAACCGTGACCAGCAACTCTTTTCCCTGGGACTTTAAGGTTATGAACTACGTTATTACAGTTAGGAACGTGAAACGCTTTAAAGAACGTTTAAAGGAAAAAAGGGGGGGGCAGCCTTTAAAAGACAAGCGCGGAACCGCGCGCCTGTTCCCTTCCTGCGTCCCATTCGCTGCGGCTGTAATCGGAAACTACACAGAAGTTATAACGGGGCTACCGTTACTTATGCCAACAACGCCGAGGATCAAGGACGGAAAACTCGTTGGATTTCCCCCCCCCAACTGTCTCTATTTTTCGTTCTCACGGTTTTTCCTTCTTTTAAAACACCCCCGTGGGAAGCCTCCTGAGGTGTCTTTCCGCTCCCCTACACACCGGCTACTAGGGAGTGGGTCCTTAGGCTCCCGAGACGTCTAGTTTAACCCCAGGAAAACCTGCAACTTGTAGCTTATTTTTTAAAAAAACAGAAATGGGGGGGAGGAAAGGCAGGAACAAATGAAAACGAGGGTAAAACGCCCATCCTTTCTTAGGAAAAGCCCTTCAAGTCTCCTCCTTTTTCCACCGCTCTATTTTATTTATTTTTTTACCAACCTTAACGACGTGACTCAGCCGAGTTCCCCCCCAAAAAGGAGCGCCTGCACAAGGAGCGAAGCCCACTTCTTCCCGCCTCTGGCCCGCAGGACCGACTGGGCAGCTCTCTCTCTCTTCGCCAGGCAGCGCCCCACCAAACACGTTGCGCGCGACCGGCACGGTGGCTCAGACTGGGCACGCTTCCGCCACGTCTCCTCCCCTCCACCCCCAAGCACGATTTAAATTTCCAGCGCCTTCGCTCTCTCATTGGCCCATTCGAGCACAAGCAAGGCTCTTATTGGTCCGTTTGAAAAGGAGAGGAAGAAAGAGGAAGAAAAAAAACCCACTCGGCCGGCGTTCTCAGGGGAGAGGAGGGGAGGGGAGGGGGAGGAGCCTGAGGTCTCGCGGCGGCTGCGCGCGGAGGGAGGGACTCCCGGGAGTTGCCCTTCCTGGTGGAGCACGTGGGTGACTGTCGGGGCGGCAGAGCCTTCCAGCTTGTGCTCGGTGCTTGGATTCGTGTCTGGATTTTTATTAAAATAAATCATCATCATCATCATCATCAAAGGATGAGCCTGTATAAGGTCGCCAAAGGGCAGCCTGGAGACGAACTCTCGAGTTATAACGGAAAATAAAGCGAGGATGAATGACTTTGAGACCCGACTCCTCCCGACGCTGGAGGCGCTGCAGCCTGATAGCATTTTAGTATTAGTGGTTTTAAGATTTCGAGGCAGCCTCCTTAGTCAGGTTTACAACGGTTCGATCGCTGCGAATTTGAGGACGATGGGTCAGGGAATCACTGAAATATAAGCTAAGCAGGGTCGGTCCTGGTTATGGGAGACCACTAGGGAATACCAGGTGCTGTAGGCGCCTGGAGTAGGAACTGGCAAAACCACTCCAGTATTCCTGCTAAGAAAACTCCATGGACATGGGGTCATGACTGTAACAATGCAACACACACAGATTGGCTCTATGGAGTTGTTTATGCTTTGCCCTGAAATGAAGGATACATCGTGATCGTTGTTTGCTATTCTGTACTTGATGTGGGAACAACAATGCACAATGGTTTACGAAAAATTTCAAATAAAAAAAATTTTATGCTCTGCTGTTCAACGATCAGAAATTATTTTTTAAAACTTGTATTTTGGAAAGCACAAGTATGTACAATACGTCTCCTGGGAACCCATGTAAGGGCCTTTTGGACTGCTGCACCCAGACACTGGAACTCCAAGGAGAAAGGCGGGGTAAAAATACAGTACTCTAAAATAAATAAATAAAATAATATTTTGAACTCAACACACTATCATATTTTGAGATACGAACCAACATCGTTTTAATTCTGAAACTTAACTACTTGGTCTCCAAAGAAGGATGGCTTAGCAAATCCAGTAGCAGCAACTTTCGACCACAGATGGGTTAGTCCCACATATACATTATTTGAATTGCACGGTAGAAATGGCACTGTTTCAAACAATGAAAGTGGTTTTATAATTTCTCCTGCAAAAGAATGCAATACAGTAGCAAGTTTCTGTTTCAACTTGGAATGCCTATACACAGCAAAATCAAGATGGGTCCAAAGATGTTTCCACTGCTATAATATAGAAATGTACTTCATTTTACAAACAAATGTGCCATATCAAATACTTATGACTGAATTAACTAAATTGCTTATGTATCTAAAAAAAAGTTTTCCTGGCACTGGCATAATTGGTTTGAAGAGAGCAAATCAGGTATTTATATTTAGAAAGCAATTACTGTAAATTTTGGCATATATTTACATATATTGGGAGACTCATTCAGGTTTATGATAATTAAACTAACAGCAAACTTTTAAAGTTACAGATTTTGCTAATATTTTCACAATGAGTTAACTTCCCGATTGAGACAGATACATTTAGCTATGAGCTAAAAATGCCTCTAACTCATTTTAAGACCTGTCTTCTCCACACCCAAGTGAACTTCCAATGAATATAGTTTTCTGAACTACATTTGGAATTTGGAAGAATGTACAGTACAGCCATGAAAGAAGAGGAGAGAATGTTTCCATCTATCTGAATCTGAGTAGAATCTTTTATAGAAAAAAAATTAAGCAACTCACAGAAGCAGTCCATATACTGTAATAGTTTCATACTGTCTGCACTCTGCAATAAATTATGGTTTAAAGGTAAAGGTTCCCCCCGCACATGTGTGCTAGTCATTTCTGACTCTAGGGGTGATGCTCATCTCCTTATTCAAGCTGGAGAGCCAGTGTTGTGCAAGTCCATGGCCATGTGGCCGGCATGGCTGCAAGGAAACACTGTTTTACCTTCTGCTTTTTACAACGGTACCTATTTATCTACTTGCATTTACATGCTTTTGAACTGCTAGGTTGGCAGGAGCTGGGGTTAGGTACCCTGCCGAGCTGCTGACTTTGAAGCCAACAGTTTTCAGAGCCTTAGTCCACTGAGCCACCACACCCCCTTATGGTTTACTGATTTATAAATGAGCCTTACACTCATACTTTCCTCTTCCTCCAAGCAGATCTCATTTCGCTTCAGTTAACTCAGTTTGGGTTTCATGTCAACACCAATAGGCTAAAATTAAATACAATATGAACTAATTTTGTTCATAACAATAACCAAACTCCTGTGCAGTAGCAAATGCCCATCAATGGGGATTTATTGAGTTCTCAGTTACTTGTACTGATTCAAATAGACTAAGTGCAACATATGATGCAATTCTGGGGCAATTTACTATGATAAGCAACAGGAGTTTGGCTAGACTGGAGCTTCTAACACTTTAAACATCTTCCTCAAGTCTTATCTACATGTGGTAAAGAAGATCTTAAGGGTTTGGATATAAAATATAAAAGAGTTCCAAAATGCTTTTTCCCAATCATGTCAAGCCAACTATTAGTTAGCCCAGATGCTGGAACCCCCTCCCACTAGAGTCCAGGACTGCCTCATCTCTGTTGTCCTTCCGGAAACAGGCAAAGGCCTTTCTCTTCAGGCAAGCTTTCCTTGAATGATGGACTACCACAGGGGTGCCCAAACATTTTGTAAGGAGGGCCAGATTTGGTGGCTGAGAATGTGTCAGGGGGCGGTTGCTCCCCAACCCTGCCACCCCACTGCAAGCCCCGCCCACTTTCTTTTAAAAAAAACATGGGGTGACGGAGGGGGAGGGAGGGGTGGGACAGTCAGCTGCGGGCTACTCAGAATGGCCTGGCGGGCCGTATTTGGCCCCCGGGCCGGACTTTGGGCAGGCCTGGACTACCATGTATATTTTATATGAATCTATAGGTTCACATAGACTTTGTGTTTCTAACTACAGTACTTACAACCTTGTAGCTTTAATGTACTGTCTATTAATGCTGTAAGATGTCCCTCAATTCCTTGTTCTCAAATACAGTACTTGAACATGTCTCAATTGTACTGGACTGTATATTATCACTCATTACTGTAAGCTGCCTAGGGTCCTTTTCCAAGGAAAATGGCGGGGTAAAAATACTCTAAAATAAATAAATAAATAATAGTTTCTCCTCTTTCATTTATATTCCTGCTGTTCTTTATTTCAATGTGCTACCATTTAAACTTAACTAGTTTAAATTATTTGCATGAACTCAGCCAATAAGAGTCTTACTAGCCTGAGTACTGTAATTTATTATTTTTGCATTCATTAGTAAATGAAACTAAACAGACAACAACACAAGCCAACCAGATAGTCAGATAGCAATTAAGGAACATTTTCTTTTCTGTTTCATTGCTTCATAACTCTATCTCACACTTGCTTGTGGGCAGTCATTGTTTCAAACATCGTATTGTGTAACTGACTTTTATCCATCAGTTACTACCTGTTTTAAATTGTTTTAATTGTTTTTTAATTGTTGTTATTACTATATTGTCATGTTGTAAACCGCCCGGAGTTCCTTTGGGAAGATGGGCGGTATAAAAGCCCAATAAATAAATAAATAAATAAATAAATTGTTTGTAATCTAACTGGTCTATGGAAATGTTCTGCCTCCTACAAAATATGTCACTACAATATTAAAAATTGTTTTTCAAGGCCACTGAATGCAAGCCTGAGGCTTACCAGAGCTCAATCACAGAAATACAGTATACTCCTCATGGTAACATGCATTTATTTGTTAATACAGTAGTACCTTGTAAGACAAATGCCCCTTAAGATGAAAAACTCATAAGACAAATGAAATTTCCGGGAACAGGGAAAAGGAGGCAAAAATAAGGACACTGAGTTTGTCGTTATTTTGGACAAATGATGAAAATGCAGTACTCTCTGAAAAAGACAGTAATGGATATAAAGAAAGGCATCAGGAAAAGAGGAAGAGCAAAAGGGAGATGGATTGATTCCCTAAAGGAAAACCTGAATGAGGACAGGACATTTTGGAGCTCGCTGATTCATAAGGTCGACATAGGTCGGAAGTGACTTGACAGGACATAACAACGATGTGGTTTCCTCCCTGAAAACCCTATGGCTGCGATACTGTAACGGGGAGCAGAGCCCAAGGACCTCCGTGGGATTTAATTCCCTGTAGATGGGGCGGCGCTGTCAGAGAACGAACCGAGGGAACGGAACTGCCATCTCGTTATTAGACGTATGTTGCTTGCTCCTTATTTATCGCAACGAGAAGCTACCCCCGGACGCCGTGGAAGCTCCCCCAGAAAACCACAAAATAAGCAAAGTCTGCAAAGCGCAACGAAGTCGTGGAAGGAAATGCACGTCCCAGCACACGAAGGCTTGCTAACACCGGTCGTGTAAAAACACTGGCGGGCACGACGAGATACCGTACAAAGGTGGGGAGCGCAAAAACAGATCCAGACGGCGTTCGTGAAGCCTCAGAGACGAAGGGCAGAGCAGGGCGACGCTAAGCGGAGGCGGGTTGCTCGACCTTCCTCTGACGCTACCCCAAAGGAAGGCGTCGGAGGCGGCGAGAGCGGGACCCATTAATAAAGAGCTGCCCCCCTTTGGAAGGCGGGAGTGATTCCCCTTCCGAAACACAATGACGTCAGGACGAAGCTTCGGCATCCCGCACGCTCTGACATGCGCAGGACAGCTGGGGGAGCGGGGCGGAGTTAGAACGCCGACCGCTGTCGAATCCCAGCGAAACAACGCTGGGCGGACTTGGGAGGGGGCGGAGGGCGGGGTGGCTGTTGTTAGTGGAGCGCGAAGCGAACAATATTCCCGGGGGCGTGATTTATTTCATGGGAGCCGGAGACCCAGCCAGAGTAAAATGGACGAATGGGAAGTGGGCGGAGTTACGAGTGTTCGGGAGGGGCCCTTAGAGTGCGGCGCTCACTCCTTTATCGTTGGGTGACCCAGTGGCCTAATGGATAAGGCATCAGCCTCCGGAGCTGGGGATTGTGGGTTCGAGTCCCATCTGGGTCGTACCTGTTGTCTTTTTGCGACCCACCCTAAAATTGTCGTAGCATTTTTCTCCAGCTGCGACAGAGGCTTTCCGAGTCCTCCTGGCAATGCAAACGACTGTCTCGGGTACAGTTCTGAATTGATTATCAGGCAAATCTTGTTTAACACAGTCAAAGATTCAGGAGCTGAACGGCTTGCAAAATCTTGCAGCGAGGGTCGTTAAAGCCGGTGCATTAAAACGCTGGCTAAAAACGCTCAGTATGATTCGTACAAGAATCGGGGTTAGGAAGTGCGAAATAGGAGGGGATAATAATTACGTACAGCTCCTCTGCAACTCGGAATAAGCGTGAGAAATCTTGTTTATGGATCCTTTCATGATTGCAAAATTAACCCATTATATAGGCCTCGCCCTCGGGTTAACACGAAAGGGAAGCCTTGAAGGCATCGCCTAACTTTTTGGCATATACTTTGCTACCCTAGAGAATCGGAGCCTGGCTGGCCGGTGCAACATCATACGTGCTGTCGAGCCAGAATTAAATCCCTTTGTTCAGTGCGGCAACCGCCTAGTTTAAGCATGCGTCTTCGTCTTCCATAAACGTGTGTTAGTTTGAAGGAATTAAAACAGGGAAGGTTGGGGCCAAACCGAACCTTATTCCAGTACCGTATTTTTCTATTTAAAAGACAGATTATTAGAAAAAGGCGGCGGTCTTATCGGGGTCTGCCTCAGCTTTCAGCAGAGTGAAGGAGGAGGAGGAGGAGGAGGAGGATTTTAGGCTAGCAGGAGAGGGTGGCCAATTGTTAGTGGACTAATTTGTTATTGTGTGTGTGTGTGTTGTATCCTTACAGTCCTGACCCACTGTTCGTGATTCCATGTCCATGGAGTTTTCTTGGCAGGAATACTGGCGTGGTTTGCCTAGACAACAGGTACGACCCAGATGGGACTCGAACCCACGATCCCCAGCTCCCAAGGCTGATGCCTTATCCATTAGTATTACAGTGCAGTACTTTTCAGTTTGGATTTGTGTGGGTGGGTGGTGGTATGGTGGGATTATCTGTCCTGTGTGCCAAAACAACATGGCTTCTTGGTTGTAGTGTAGAGTGTGTGACTTGGATGAGCTGCAGATGCCATTTGCTCATCAGGCAGCAGAATGTACTGGGCTGACTGAACTTTTTTTTCTGTTTCTGTTTCTTATAGGAAGTGAGAAATTATTAAACCTTCTTGACATCTTCAGTAACATTTAACCAAATGTTAAACTTCCTATTTTAATCCTATTAAAATGATGATAACAACTGACTAATTAGAAAGGGCTGCCACCGCTACCACTCATCTCTGTTCTTTTTGTTTTATTGAACAGATTTAGCCCAGTGGGCTTTTCACAGCAATAAAGCAATACAATAAAATAAATATTTTCACCTATTATTCAACTATTCTAAGGAATGGAAGCCCCCCAGTTGCTCAGCACTCCAACTGGTAGTGAGCAGTATCAGGAGCCAAAGGTCTATCCCAATTTATTTATTTTAGAGTATTTTTGCCCCGCCTTTCTCCTTGGAAAAGGACCCAAGGCGGCTTACAGTAATGAGGGATGATATACAGTCCAATACAATTAAGACATAAAGGAAAGGAAAGTGATCTGCTTATATACCGCCCCATACTATTTCAAATAGTCTCTGGGCGATTTACAGTTTTAATTACCGTATGCAGGCTGCACATTGCCCACCCCTCAGCAAGCTGGGTACTCATTTTACCGACCTCGGAAGGATGGAAGGCTTAGTCATCTATGAGCCTGCTACCTGGGATTGAACCCCAGGTCGTGAGCACAGTTTTACCTGCAGTACAGTACAGGCATTTAACCACTGTGCCATGACTCACGAGTATTGAGAACAAGGCATGTTGCTTTTTTAGGTAAAGGACAAGTGGCACTTTCCCAGCCTCACCCCTATTTGACAGAATCAAACAGAGCTATCATTTGAATCAGCATGAAATCCCTTACCTTAACAAGCATGGAAGAGTTTATTTACCCCACTCCTACCATTTACCACTCTCTTCATATGGAGGAGGTGGGGCTAGGTCACTCTCCTCATCTCTTCACAAAAAGCAAATAATGTAAAAAAAAGTAAATAACCTAAGCAGGCTTGAAAACAATGGGACAATATCCTCAAAGGGCAGCAGACCAGGTCAGGGAGTGCTGGATAGGTCAACGTCAGCACACAAAGCTCATTCCTCCCAGCAGACGGATTCAGGAGAAAATGTAGAATAGCTTCCACGGATACCCTTACACCAGTAGCTCCCCGTGAGGCAGTTGTCTCATTCCACTTCATGGCAGGGCCAGCCCTAAGTAGCTAGTGCTCTTTTGTCTGATAAGAATAAATTTAAGCTAAAGAAATAGGGTGTTGGTTGTTC
>JAHTLZ010000010.1:7765421-7884188 GCA_023846285.1 Phrynocephalus versicolor
ACTATTTTTAGTTCGAGATTGTTTTCCCAGAAAATGGCGCTTTTGGCACCATGAGATGGTGCCCACTTATCTGTGTCATCTTCGCTTCTCCTATCTTGGTTAACCACAAGAATTTGCTACCTCTACAGGCTGGCACCTGGGTTTTTATCTTTTTTGTGTTTATGCCAGCATGACCTAATACCTAGTCAGGTTTAACACTTTATAATAATTTTTAGCTTTATTCTCATATTGAGTTAATTCTATTAATTTCTTATTAATTCTTATTAATTAATTCTCATCAGTCCCCCGTTTTTTTTTGCGAAAGTTGAAAAAATAGAATAAAAACTACTAATGCTAAGAAGTATAATATTCAATAGCTTAAGCCTTTTGTCTGCTGGATGATTTAAGACCTTCCAGCGGCCATTTTACTTTAACTGCGTTGCTTTATTATGTTTTACTTGTCATGGACCTTTGTCATGAGTAAGTGCAGGGACTTTACTATTCTGACATATATCTAGGTGTATCTATTTTCTTTGAGGGTAGGTGTAATCTAATAGCTAATTTACTTGGGGTGACATAATGCTTTTTGTTAACAGTAAGGAGGTCTTGTTTGCTTAGGGCCTAAGATTCTGTGAAATTGTAATTTGTGTAATCACAACTTCCCCCATTTTTTTTCCAGCATACATTAAAACCATAACACAAAATTCATTTAAAGTCTCATAAGAAGATGGCATTTGATGTTTTCATGTTATACAAGCATGTTATACAAGCATTTGAGTGACAGTGGGGTGCTCTGCTGTTTGAATGTTAGGTAAAGCAGAGACCCAGGGTAGTATCAAGGGTATTCTGTATTGGGATCAAACCAGGGGGATAAACTGAACTCTTGTGTATTCAATAACTGGAGTGGCTTATTTCTGCAAACCATTTTAAACTGTATAATAGATTGGCATAAGGGAATCAGGAGGGCATGGACAATGCATATATATATATACCATAAGGCTGAATAGGAGGGCTATAGACATCAGTTAAAATGAAGCTTTGGCAAACTGAATTTGGGGAACAACTATTCTGTGAAATATGTTGATTGACACCATTCATGATGTGTTCTAGGGCCCATTACTTTTTGTTCCTTTGATTGCTAAACAAAATGAATAAATGAAGCTTTCTGTTCCTTTCTGTTCCTCTGGCTGTTAAAGAAAATGAATAAATATGTGGATAACCTTCTTGTGAATGACAGAAGTTCAGTTGACACAGGGAAAGTATCTTATACAATACAAAGGTAAGGTAAGGGATATGATAGCAAAGATAGCACATAACAGAATTCAGTAAGACTATAGAATTGCAGATACAGATTACAGATACAGAACATACAGTATGCTTCAAAAACATCATAAACAGTAATTGCTTCTAAACATCAGTTGTAAATGACTGCAAAGGTGCTGAGCTGAAATGGCTGCAAGAATAAATATGTAGATCTGCTAATAGGGCCTGTAAAAGGCACGCTGACAGTCTGTGGTGACGGTGGTAAAGCTTGGTGCCATTATAACAGTTCAGGATGAGTCTTAAAAGGAGAAACACTGCCGTAATTGGGACAAAACAATTGCAGATTAAAACAGTCTCTTTAAAGTGCCTTGTTTGCTTCCATGACTCTGCAACCAGTCTGTTGTTTTGCTTCAGCTGAGACAGCTAGACGGCTGCAGGTGATGATAAAGGCGTCCAGTATCACTCCATTTGAAGGATGGGGCTGATACGGCCACAGGAACGGACAGGAATGGTGAGACCAGGGGCTGTCGAGATGAGAAGGACCCTCACGAAGCAGCAGACCAGCCTTTGACGTTCCTTGGAAGGTGTAGATTAGGAAGCGGCACATCAGAAGAGACAGGAATGACTCAGTGTCCACAGGAGGAACAGGAATGTAGATTGAGATGGCAGGGTTAACTGGATCAACAGTTGGACTCAGACAGGACTCATCCGAAAACTCAGGAGCAGCCAAAGAACCAGAAGGTGTTTTTGCAGGTACAGCTTTTGCAATGGGAGGCGTGGATCTAGGAAAGATGACTAGCACAGAGAGATTGCCAAGTGGAAATGTTTTGGAAATACAAGCTATTATTATTTACCATATTAGACAGTCAAACCTCGCCTTTGCATCTGGCTTACGGAACTATAAACCTTTACTGTGTTACTTTGTTATTGGGAGTTTTGCTCAGCAGTTCCAAATTCGAGGCCGTGGTTTACTTTGTTGAGTCTATGCCTCTCTCATGTTTTGGATTTCCTCTCTTCCTCCCTTCTTTCACTTTTGCATAGCATTAAGTAGACTAGTGTTTGTGAGAAATAAATAACATTCATCACTACAGCTCTTGTGGTAACTTTCAAATATGTATTTTGTCTGAGCTGAGCATATCTAGCTGTGATCCTAAACAAACAGGCAAGCAATGATGATTCACCCGTTATGACGGCCAGTGGTGTCTTTCTAATGACTATAATAGGTTGTTAGATTAAAATGTACTCATCTTCTCATCTGTCTTACTTTGATTACATATATTGCTTTGTATAAAATCTCTGAATTTCCTAATTTCTAAGCACAAAAACAGGGCAAAAAAAACATATCTATTCCCCAGTTTTCCTAAAATGTCAGTATTTGATTTTAATATTGTTACTAAGTTTTAAATCTTCAGGATGTCATCCTAACAAAGGTTTCTACTAAAAATCAGTACTCAAATGAACTTCTTCCATTTCTAGGGCATATCAGAACTAAGGTCTTATACAAGTTAATTTTTTTTTTAAATGCAGTGGTACCTTGCACAAAGGAATCAATGTGAAATTGTGTTAAGCAAGATTTTTATATATATATATATGTATACAAATCTTCCTAGAGGAATGCATTGAAGATGGGGCAATCTCATTTTTATGTTGTACAGATTTCATGTTATACAAACTTTTTGTTATACAAGGGTCCACTGTAGTCCAAATTTAAGTGCACAAATTCACACACCAAATATGTTTTTGATAGAACAACACTAATTGATGAGCATAGGGCAATTAATTAAAAGCTAGTGTGGACTATATATATATATTAACAATTCATGGTATCTTGCTAACTTGTCTTCCCACTTAAAAGTTTATCAAAAACACAACATCATTTTACAACACCATCATTTTCACTTACACTAACCTTCTGCAACTTTAAATATGCCCTATATTTTCCTTTCTATAAATCCATCATGCCTTTTAAAGTAACTAATACTTATAACACTTTCCTTTATACAACCTCCCTTCATATATTTTTACATATATTTTATCCTTTCCATTTTTCCTTAATTCTTTAGTGACCACTTTTTTCCTTCACATAGGCTGTCAGTCTAAACTCAAATTAGCAACATATCAGTCTTGTTAAATATCAAGATCTAATTCATGAATTAAATTGTCATGGGTTTAAATTTTAGTGACATCCAATTTTATTTATTTCATTCATGGCCAAAATTAAAAGAAGGGGCAGTATAAGTGTCAAATAAGACCATGACAAATATTTGGAAGAGACACACAGGACATTTAGACACAACATGACAGAATGACAGTCTTTCACATCACACAGCAGAGTTTGAGAGAGAAAAATATGTGTGTAGAGAGAGCAAAAGACACCAAGAGGGGGAAGTTTAGAATGAAATGCAGAGGGGAAATCAAACTTTGGCGTGAAATAATCATTGCTGGAGTAAGTTGGCCTGAAAAAATCACACTAAATTGATTTGGTGCTGTAAAAATCAGCACAAGCAGAAATATCCAGTTTCCACAGCAGAATTATGAAACCCAATGCAGGAATCAGGAACAGAATTCCTGTCCTTAATTACCTAATAAAATGTCACACAGACTCCACTTAAACCCAAAACAAAGCAAAATTCCCTAAAAATTCTATAAAAATGTCACTTAACACTTTTCCCATAAAATAAACCCAAAACAAAATTCTCATATTTAAACAACTGAATTACATAAACAATTATTACAGGCTACACAAGCCCCTCTTCAGACCTTTATTTTTGCACACACATACAAGGGAGGGGGACGTGGAATCGCACTCAAGGTCTTTTCTCAGCTTACATTTTAAACAACATCTGAAAGAAAAACAAATTCTGTTGTGGAAAAAGGCATGGCTCTGCTGTCGAAAGTTCAAAATTCATAAGGAGATGGCCAAACTGGGCTGCAATCATTATGCAGATTGAAGGGGCATTCTTGGGCTTTATGTTGGGGGCTTCTGCAGGAGTAGCATAATCTACATGGGGGTCTCTTTGATCTTGGAGGTTTGAACACGGAAGATTGAGATGTGGAAGGCTGTGGTGAGGGAAACTGGAACTCTGGTGATGACGTAATATAATTTATTACCTTTAAAAGGTCTCGGAGGGCTACAGACAGACTCTTCATGGCATCAGTTAGTGTTTGATAAGGATTTTGAGCCATGTCTGACAAATCATGAACTGACAGGAATTGCTTCTGTCTTGTAAAAAAATCCAATCTGCTGTTTCGGCTTTTAACTCAACAATATGCAACAGAGGAATGGCAAAACACAAGCAATAAGTCCTTGAAGAGTTGCTGGCTGATAAGAAAGGACTTTTACTGTCTAGTTTACTTTCTTAGAGAAAAAGTTCGTGCTGCCGAGTGGCTTTCAGAGAAAAAAAGGTGGGGGCTTTTTGTCCCTTTAAAAATTAGCACTTAGGCTGTGCAGAGTGAGGCAGACACTTGATTTGTTCTTGAACGGGGAATACAATAACTGATTCTGCCACACAAGGCAATGCAGCTGCTACTTGGGACTTTTAAGCCAATTAATATAAAAAAATAAGTCAGGGACCAAGTTCTGCAGTCAAAAAAAAAAACTATTTCTCCCCTATTAACCAAGCAAAAAATTTTTTTTGACTTACCATAAGCTGCAAATAGGCTGCAACGAAGGCGATCCAAGAAGGGAAAGGGGGAAGGTTAGGGCAGAGGTTAGAGATTGCCTTTAAAAAGAAAAGCAAACTCTCCCGTGGGAGTCAAGCTGAGACCCGTTCACCCTCGCTGCTGGCAGAAGACTCTCCAGCGTAACGTAGGTTCCCGGCCGATAGCACCATCTGATAAGAATAAATTTAAGCTAAAGAAATAGGGTGTTGGTTGTTCTTCTTTGTGAGTTGCCAATGCACCTATATAAGTTGTCAATACATCATTGGTGGTTCATCAAAGCTGCCACGCCGAATTAGTTATATAGCAAAAAGGTTTATTAAAGACAGATAGAGGTACAGCACAGGACATAAACAGTACAGAAAATGTTGTTAGCTCAAGGATCCGGGGCGCAGCACGGCCAGAGGCCCTGCTGCCTCCTGGATCGGACAATACAGAGAATGGGTTAGTTTAGGATCCGAGTGCAACATGGCCAAACGGCCTTGTTGCTCTGGACCCCGAGTGATGGTTTCCGTGGTCTTTTTTACTCTTTCTGTAACCGCAGCTTACGTATTTCGTGCGCATGTCTTACGTAATCATACCTGGTAAGTTATCATAATTCTCAGAAATGGCTTTTGACTATTTTTAGTTCGAGATTGTTTTCCCAGAAAATGGCGCTTTTGGCGCCATGAGATGGTGCCCACTTATCTGTGTCATCTTCGCTTCTCCTATCTTGGTTAACCACAAGAATTTGCTACCTCTACAGGCTGGCACCTGGGTTTTTATCTTTTTTGTGTTTATGCCAGCATGACCTAATACCTAGTCAGGTTTAACACTTTATAATAATTTTTAGCTTTATTCTCATATTGAGTTAATTCTATTAATTTCTTATTAATTCTTATTAATTAATTCTCATCATGTCTTTGGGCTAATAGAGAGCAGGGCATGATAAAGTCATTTCACTGGCTCACTCTGTTTGTTCTTCTGAGACTCCTGTCAGGTTAGAGTGGTTATGACAGGGACTGGAAGGAGAAGTTGATCATTACTTAGAAGTGGATGAGTGGAGCACGCAGAAAGAACAAGGCCCCTATATCTTGAGTACATTCTAGAAGCAGATGAATTTATCTTGGTTCAATCATCAGTCCAAATTAGAAATTGCAGCCAACAAATCAGAAGAAGTCTGAGACTAGGAAGGGCAGCAATGCAGTAACGAGAAAAAATAATAAAGTGCAAGTACGCATCACAGGAGATCAAGTCCAAGATAATCTGTTGAGTTCAGACTAATCTCAAACTTTTCTTGTATCAGAATAATTTAGCCAAAAAATTCTGAGACAAGCAGAGATCCAAATCACCATTCATTTATTCAGCTGGATAAAGGAAGGGCTCGACCTTTCCCCCTGAAGCAGAAGGAAAAAACTGCAACTAGTAGTAGAGGCAGGGTACACATTTAAGTACAAAAGCATGAGATATCCCTCCCCAATTAACAACATTCCTTAGGCAAGTGCTAACTTTTTGTTAGAAATATCGTAAGCCATTCTCCTTGCCCCCGTCCACTGATGGCCTTGAACATATAACACAGGTTCTTCTTTCTCTCTTGCCAAGGCACAGTCATTCCTGTAAAGTTTAAACAGTTTCAGACCGCTTACAAAGCACAATAAGGTACAGATACAAGGCATACAGCAGAATCAACATGGCATCACTTTGGTTCACTTGAATCTGTTAGTTCTAATTAATTCCTGGTCTCAACAAACCCACACTCTTGTATTCCCAATTACTGTACTGTGTACATGTGGGAAAGCTGGACAATGAAGAAAGCTGACAGGGAAAAAAAGGTTGATTTGTTTGAATCGTGGTGCTGGAGAGCTTTGTGAATATTATGAGCTGTCAGAAAGATGAACTCGTGGGTCTTAGATCAAATCAAGCCTGAATTTTCTCTGGAAGCAAGAAAATGTAACATACTTTGTGCTCATCATGAGAAGACAGAACTCAATGGAAACGACAATAAGGCTATGAAAAGTGGAAGACAGTGGAAGGAAGAGCATGTATGGCATGGACCAGCTCCATAAAGGAGGCCACAGCGATGAATTGGCAAGAGCTAAGCAGGGCTGTTAAGCTGCCTAGGTGCCCTAAACACATCCAATCTCGCTTGATTTTGGAAGCTAAGCGGGATCAGCCCTGGTTAGTACTTGGATGGGAGACCACCAGGGAATACCAGGTGCTGTAGGTGCCTGGAGTAGGAACTGGCAAACCACTCCAGTATTCTTGCCAAGAAAGCTCCATGGACATGGGGTCACAAAGTGCACAGTTTAAAATTATGAATGTACAGTATATGAAATATAAATAAAGCTCAAAGAAATGTAAAATGTTAAAGTGCTTAGATTATTTTTGACCAGAAGGGTGGGCAGTTCAATAGCATTATTTTTGCTATTAACTACATCTTCTTTAATACACATGCATAAATTATATGCACATAAGTTTTGCGTGGATTTTATTTCTCCACAGTCACAGAAAAATTGTCTTGTGTTCAAGTACAGTAGTATCTTGTATAAAGGAATTAATTCATTCCAAATGAAATTCTGTTAAGCAAATTTTCCTTTATACAAATTTCCCATAGGAATGCATTGAAAACAGAGTAATCCCTAATCGCAACAATTTTTATGTTGTACAGATTTGCCCCATAGGCGATTCTGTTAAGCAAATGCCCCCTATCTCTGGAATTTTTTATGTTGTACAGATTTTATGTTATACAAACCGTTTGTTATACGAGGGTCCACTGTAGACCTATTTGACTTAATCATTCTTTGATCTTTCTACTTTGCCTCAAAGTCTCTTTAAGGCTTCCAGATGGTCCATCCAGAATTTTACGTTAGTGGGAGACATTCTTTGATATTCAATGATTTTGCGAAGTATATTACTGTATTTTGGTTTTCCGTTGGTGAAGCCTAGTCTCTTCAGGTTTAATATTTAGAGCTTGAGATGTGTGTAGATGTTTCTACAATTTTAGCCATCATAGGGCTGGGGAATCTATCAAGAGGATGGGTTTGGTGCTATATTAACCCATTTCATTCATTTGCTACACCTCTCAACATACTTCTGGGGAGGGCCAATGCCAGCCAAATAATAAACTTTTTTCAGCAGGGGTTGGTTTCAGTCAGACAGTAATAATCCTGCATGATTTATTAACAGTTACCACCCTGTGTTTAGTATGTGCTGATTTATATCATACAACACTCACATATTCTACTGCAGAGTAGCATAGGGACAAAGCTATTGCTCTTATTATTTGTGGGTATACACTCAGTTAGTTTCTTAAGTACTGTATGCTATTTCTGGAGGCAACTTTCTGTTAAACTGAACTAATTTTATTTTCAGAACAGTAAGGGTTTAGACCTGGCAAGAGCCGAATGGCTTATATCTGAAATCTAACCCTGCATATACAGTAGAATATGGTTTTGAAACATATAAAGTACCATAACTAGAGAAGCGTTTGTTGACTCTATAGCAGTATATGATGCTGTTTACTGCGGCTCCAAAGCTCTACCTCCTCGTTAAAGATCACAGACTAACAGAAATGCTCATTCTTCATAGAGTTTTTGTTCAAGATCAACAGATTCACAATCACTGGAGAAATCTCAAGAATGGACTCTGACAGGATAGTGTCCTGGCACCATTACTTTTAACATTTAACATATTCCTATACTCCAGGAGTTCCATATATGTGTGTCATGAGCCCTGCTCCTTTGGAGCTCTTTCCAGTGGTCTCTTGGACAGCATCTTTTCCCTCGGTCTTGGGGAAACTCGAGAAGGTTGCTACAGGTGAATATCCACTAGACTCCCAAAGGCAACTCACTTGATCTGCAGAATTGGATCCAAAACCTTTGGACAACCGACAAGTTGTTGTTCAGTGGTTCAGTGACCCCATGGACCTGAGCTTGCCAGGCCCTCCTGTCTTGCACTGTCTCCCAGAGTTTGGTCAAATTCATGTTGGTTCCATCGATGACACCGTCCAACCCTTTCATTCTCTGCCATCCCCTTTTGCTTTTGCCCTCAATCTTTCCTAACATCGGGGACTTTTCCAAGGAGTCCTCTCTCCTCATGAGGTTGGAGCCTCAGCTTCAAAATATGTTCCTCCAGTGAACATTCAGGGTTGATTTGTTTCAGGATAGAAATGTTTGACCTCCTTGCAGTGCACAGGGTATAATAAGACTGAGCGGTTGTTAGTGGGACAATTTTTGGGGTGGAGTGGGAGGCTCAGCCAATTTCATTGTACACATGTTGTATGTACTTTGACAATAAACGTATTACAGTATTGTTATTGTTTGTCCTCTAAACTCCCCAAATAATTCCAAAGCAAGGCAGGATTTTATGAACTTTATTAAAGAATTTAAGCAAAAAGAGGTAAAGGATGAAATGCACAAGAATGGGGAAAATAGTATGCAGAAAATAAACATTGTATTTACATTTGATCCCTTTTAATATTTATATACTCACAACTACCTTTTAATTATGTCATCTTGGCTCATTTTAAGGAGAAATGTGAGGTAAAATATTTTAAATAAATAAATAAAATTTAAATAAACATGCATTGGACAATGACAAAGAAATGTAACCCTGGGGAAAATATATAATAACCTTGCTAACCATTGCTGTATCCTAACTGTTGCCCTAAATCATGAATGCTAGGCTCAGAAGTGAGCTCTTGCAGTGCAGAGCTAGCTTTCAGCTCTTACCGTTCTCATCTCTGCCTCATTCAACTCTGCTCTACTCTGCTCTTCTCTGCTCAAGTTTCTTTTATATTGGAAAAGACTCCAAGGTGAGGTCTGCAATCATGAAAATTAAATGAGACTTAATTCCTTTCAAGTACTCTTCTCTGAGAAAGACAGATAACTGATTAATCTCCTGGATGGATTCTTTTCTCACTGTTTAGACAATAAGTCAGGAAACAGAGGTCTGAATAAGGTCTTCCCTGGCCGCTGCATTTCAGTGATCTCTCTGAAGGCTACTTCTAAAGGGCCCCTGTCTGGATCTATTTGGCATTTCCTTTGAAGTTATTATTTACTGACATTTCTCACCCCTTCTTGCTGTTTGGCTCAGATTTTTAAAAAAATCTCTTTATCACAGATCAGGTCAGTAAACTTCATAGTTCATGTTTCTGTAACCCAGTCTCTTGACAATGCTGATGATCTTGCCTTGACAGTCCAGGGGGAAACCTTGAAGCCACAGATCATCAACTAACCTCCTCTAACCATTAGAAGATCTTCCCTTTTATTATCAGAAACAACCCTCTGAAACCAAACCCATTAAAGACACAGGCCTAGGCCTTTGATTGAAAACACAACAACAACAACAACAGAGAAGCAGAAAGGAAGCCTCTAGTTAGCCAGGAAATCAATATTTTGGAATAGTGCCCCACCCTACAGTACTTCCTCGTGAGCTAGGAGAGCAAAAGTTTTGGAATATCGTTCCACCCTACAGTACTTACTCTCTGGAGCTACAAAAACATTGTCTAAACACCAAACAGAAAGTTGCCGCCAGAAATAACAAGTCAGAGGCAACTTGACAACAAGTCACAGCATAAGGCAGCAAAACACATTTCATGTAATGAAAACCTGCTTGCAGCTGCTGAAAGTACAAAAGCCCTGTCTTCTTTTTCATGTGGTCTTCCTACTTGTAGCTGGAAGGCACTTTGCCCCAGGCCTGTACCACTGATAGCACAGTATTTTGTTTTTCTAAAAATTAGGAGACTACAACCATGGAATGAAGGAAGAGCAGCAAAGAGTCATTATTCCTCCCCCCCCCAATTTGTAATATCTTATGATATCCCCACATTGCAAAAGAACCCCAACATGCTGGCAGCTGTTCAAGAATAGGGGCTTCCCTCGAATAGGCGCTATGTGCTTATATACAAGCACCCCATCATGCAGAGCTCAAACATGGGGGCAGCCAATAATTACTGGAGACTCCTCTTCCAAGTACAGCATTCAACAGGCAGATACAAGAAGAGCATATGCAGGTAAGGTGCTTCAATCCTGAGAGCAGGCACAGAGTGACTCTAGAGATCATGTTAGATCTGCCACCCTAGTCTGCAAAGCCAATGGGAAAGGAGCATGAAGGTTGTAGTCCAGCAACATATGGAGGGCAACATGCAACAGAATCACACCTTTGCACATATATAGGTTGAGAAGAGCTTAGACTCCTACAACTAAACTGAGTCTGTCATACTTTGGGCACATCGCAGGAAGACAAGACTCATTGGAAGAAACATTTATGCAGAGAAGAGTAGAAGGCAACAGGAAAAGAGGAAGGACAAACAAGAGACGGGTTAACTCATAAAGGCTTTGAGCTGACAAGAGCTGCACAGGGCGGTTGATAACAGGGATTTTTGAAGTCACTAATTCATAGTGTTATTAGTTTGACAGTAGCAGCAGAGTTTGCAGTTGGTTCAGGACGTAGCAGAGGAACCACCCATAACATATTTTCCTATTTTGTAGTCTTCACCAGCTTCCATTGGTATGTGCACTTAGCTCCTTCTGCCAGTGTCTAACCTGTAAAACCTGAAATCAGGATTGAGCACAGCCTCCAGCCTTCGAGATTATTGCCTCAACAGCCCGTTGGTTAGGAATGGTAGGACTTGCAATCCAAACTCTTTTGAAAAGCCATGGGATGCTCACCCCATTCTATATGACTTTGCAACCAAGGTTGTAGCCTTTCAGATGTAGTAAGATTCCAAGTTTCCATTGGCTGTAGACATAGACATAGTTGATGGGAAGGCATGCAGTGAGTCTCAGTCCACAACATCTGGGTGGCACATGTTCCTCACACAATATGCTTCCAAGTGAGCCAACCTAATCACTCACATGATCTTGAAAGGCATTACTATGCACATCCCCACAATCACTATATAGTGGGTAGTTAAATTAAACAGAGAATTCTGTTTAGTATTTATTTATTAATTACTATTTTGTTTTATTTCTATATCACCCATTTTCCAGCGGAACTCTGGGCAGTTTACAACAGAATTAAAAACAGCACTACAGCAAATAAAAAACCAAGCAAAAGAGGGAAACCCCTCAGCAAGAGGCGTCAAGAGGCGGGGGGAGTTAAAATTAAAGGTCGCCAAATGCCTCCCTAAAAAGCGAGGTTTTAAGTGCTTTTTTGAAGGCGGGCAGGGACTGTGGAAGGCGCAGCTCACTCGGAAGTGGGTTCCACAGCGAGGGGCCCACCACAGAGAAGGTGCGGTTATGCGTGAGCGACTTCTGCGCCTCTCTGGGTGTAGTCACCCGGAGTGAGCGCGCCTGCGACTTTCTAGTGGGTAGTATCCAGGTATAGTACAGTATTTGGATTTCATGGCTTTGCAATGTTTTAGTATATTTTGTATAACTCACGGGACAGTCAACTTCTTCCTCCAATTATAAGCTTCTTTTTAATCCCTTCTTACCCTTCCTTACTTTTCCTGAACTGCCTATGTCCTGATAAATAATTCTTAACGCCAATTCTAATGGGAGTTTTCTAAATTTAAATTAACCCTCTATTCTAGCATATCAAGGGTGGAGCCACTTCTTTGGGTTGGCATCTTCAGCTGGCCTCTGAACTGACATGTGGCACCTTGTGCCCCTGCACTGTGGAAGGGGAGGCCTGCAGTCTGAGTGACAGCACTTTCTGCTAGGGGCACAAGAGACCACCCTCCTTACCCTGCAGTAACATATCCCTAATCACATTGTGCGCTATTAATTTTGTACTTGTTTAAGGGCCAGTGGTTGCACATGCTATAAAATAAATCAACCAAGTGCTACCACTACGAACAATGAGGCAATGGTAAATATAGAATCAAAAGGCTTCATCATGTCAGTCCCCAATAGACTGCCCTCTACAAGAAGAGTCCAAAAGCATCTGGATTCATCCAGAACAATAAATGAGGAGGGTATATCCAAAAGGCCCTTACATGGGTTCCCACGAGATGTACTGTATATACTTGTGCTTTCCAAAATACAAGTTTTTAAAAATAATTTCTGATTGTTGAACAGCAGAGCATAAAAGTAATTTTTTTTAATTTGAAATTTTTCGTAAACCATTGTGCATTGTTGTTCCCACATCAAGTACAGAATAGCAAACAACGATCACGATGTATCCTTCATTTCAGGGCAAAGCATAAACAACTCCATAGAGCCAATCTGTGTGTGTTGCATTGTTACAGTCATGACCCCATGTCCATGGAGTTTTCTTGGCAGGAGTACTGGAGTGGTTTGCCAGTTCCTACTCCAGGCGCCTACAGCACCTGGTATTCCCTGGTGGTCGCCCATCCAAGCAGAAACCAGGGCCGATCCTGCTTAGCTTCCGAAATCAAGCAAGATTGGATGTGCTCAGGGCATCTAGGCTATGGCATTGGCCAGCATAGCTGAACACATTTCTGTGCAAGGAACACTCTTTACTTTCCCATTTTTTTACAGCAGTACCTATTTATCTACTTGCATTTACATGCTTTCGGGCTGCTAGGTTGGCAGGAGCTGGGGTTAACAGCAGGAGCTCACCTAGGATTTAAGCCACTGGGCTGCTGACTTTGCAGCTGACAGTTTTCTGCACTCTAGCCCGCTGAGCCACCATTGTAAATAGTTTGCATGAAGCAGGGATAGCATAGGATTGCAATAGGATTGCTAAGGCTTGAGGGAATAGTGAAGTGCGATGGCAATTTGAGTGGGGCAAAGGTACCGTGTTTCCCTGAAAATAAGACACTGTCTTATATTTATTTTTTCTCAAGTAGACACACTAGGGCTTATTTTCAGGGGATTTCTTATTTTTATTAAATATAATATGCTTGAATGTCAGCCCTGCACACAACCATAGTCACATCCATCACTAGGTCTTATTATCAGGGTAGGGCTTATATTTAACAAATGCATAGAAATCCTGCTAGGGCTTATTTTTTGGGGAGGTCTTATTTTCAGGGAAACAGGGTAGCAGATGATGCCACAAACTTACTGCTAGGAAAGTTCTAGGCCTTTGTGACGTGTGAGACCTGGAAGATTCTGGAGTAAATTCTCTTCTTAAAAAGTATTGTGTGACAGTGGATTCTTCTCTCCTCCCTCCCCGCTCCCCATGGCTGCTAGGCATCTCCTGTGGGGAAACAGCAGGGCACCTCCATGCCCATCTTTGGAAGAAGGTCTCCTAGCCCTCTGTGGGGGTTGGCAGTTACTGGACCAGGCCTACTCATGGATACTGGGAATGGAGATAACAGAGAGTTCTTTTCCATGGACAGTTTGAAGGGAAGACAATGTTTTTGTTAACTCCCTTTATTTTTGTTTCCTCCTGCTTATTTTTAAGCACAGCAGCTGTATCATGTTCATACTGCTGCACTTTGATGCTGGTTTAATTGTTTATTCATCTTATGATATGTGAGCTTTCTCATGGAACTTTTTTTAATGGGAGCGGCACATTTCAGTGTCCTACTATATCAGGCGCTGTTGTTTGGCCGACTAGGCCAAGAGATACAAAAGTAGATCCACCTTCTCCCATGAGCTCTGAACATCATGTCCTCCTCAGTAATAAATCTCTTATAATACCGTTATGTCAGAATTAACTTGAGAACACATAATCCACAATAATCAGGATTTTTAAAATATTTGAGCAGTGTATTTGATAATAGTTAGGATATTAGAAAAATGTGTGTATCAACAGCTGAACACTGTAATTAACACTGTGAATGATTAGAGATACTCCTTAATTAGGAGTTCATGATGTGCTCACTCATGGCATCAGTTTGGCCACCCACAGTACCATTCCACAGGAGATACAATTTTAAAAAGGTAATTGGCCGAGATTCATGACAACATCAAGTTAAATTATATTATATTTCAAGGCAGCAAAAAACCATCCTGATTGTCCACACCTTAAGAATGCAAAAGCTTCAGTTTCAAGGCCTAACCGCAGAAACAGTTGCCCAAATTAAAAACTATTATTCACAATTTGAACAATATCCTTTGAACCAATAAATTGTTTTGAATGGGCAACAGTCACTTTCTTCAGTCTCAGATACCAATAGAGACTACTGGATAAGACTCATGAAGGAAATAAACATGTCAGAAAAGGGTCAAAAGGCCTGGAGATCATTGAAGTGGTTTGCCAAGAACCACACTAGAGACTCAACTACTGATGTAAACATTTCAGCAACTCAGAGAGCCCATTGGCTCTTGATTGATGACAGATCTGAACATCTCCACAGGAAATCAGAACTTGGACTTGAAGGGAACAAGCATCTGGAGACCAGTCACTTTGCAGGACCATTCAGCTTAAACAAATTGGAATAATGCAATTATGTTGAGCAAATTTCCCTTTGTACAAATTTCTGATAGGAATGCATTGAAAACGGATTAATCCCTAATCGCGACCGTTTTTCTGTTGTATGGATTTGCCCCATAGGCGATTCTGTTAAGCGATTTTCCCCTATCACGGGAATTTTTTTCCTTTAAGTGGATTTTTGGTTAAACAAACCACTTGTTATACTAGGGTCCACAGTATTATGTTCTGTATGACATCTCTCTCTGTGTGTCACAATTGTCAGAAGGCTAGTCACTCTGTTAGATTTGTTATATGGAAAATAGATTACTACACAAAGACTTCCATGTGAGAGTTTGGATTCTTCATGTGTTGTATGTAAATTCTGGACAACAGAAAGAAGTCTTTCTATTGGTGCTGATACCAGAAGCTATAATCTGCTGAAAATCCTAAAAATAATGGTCTACCAGAGGGCACTGCACTGGTTCCCATTTTTGTTTAACATCTTCACCAATGATCAGCCACTTCCTAGAAGTTCTATTTAGACGGACAATTTCACACTTGCTGATCAGTTAGACTGTTTTCAGACAGTACAGTACAACATCTTTTAACTGACAGAGTAGAAATGTTTGGTGCATAATATGATACAAACCAATTTAAAACCAATACTACCTTGTTGCAATTACAGTGGACCCTTGTATAACAAACAGTGTGTATAAGATAACATTTGTACAACATAAAAATTTCCGGAGATAGGGGAAATTTGCTTAACATAATCGCCTATGGGGAGAATCCGTACAACATAAAAAAGGGATCACTGTTTTCAAAGCATTCCTATGGGGAATTTGTATAAAGGAAAATTTGCTTAACATAATTTCATTTGGAATGAATTAATTCCTTTATACAAGGTACCACTGTATATGCTTTTCATTTGAGAAATAAGCAGGCATCTAGGAAACATCAGGTTATTTGGGAGGGCATCCTCCTAGTTAAGTGTCCCCCCCCAATACTTAGGTTTTAAATTTGGATTTTATGCTGACCATTAGAAACACTGTCAAAACACAAAATGAAGTGTCTCCACAAAGAATAATGTTCTTTGGAAGCTCTCATGAACCAGCTGGAGCACATGGCCACAACCACAAAGAGCGACAGTCTTGATCCTATGCTACTGTATAGACAATTGTGCCATCCAAGTGTGGTATAATTCAGCCCCATGTATTCAGTGGAAACTTGGTGTCTGAAGCCAACCCCTATTGATAAAGCCATTGCACCCAGTGACACACATACAGAGGCAGCAGCTGATAGGGAAAAGACTCAATACACCTACATTGAATGGACATCCACTCTTCCGCTATCATCCTGCCCCTCCTTGATTAAAATCAAGGGAGAGAGGTCAGATCATACTGTATGTTAATCCTGAAGGAGCAGCAAAGAATGCCAGGATTTTAATGTGGAAAGAAATATACACCTGTTAAAATGGATTACACCTCTGGAAAGCCCAGCCTCCTGTCACACTGAGAACTGGGTTACTTTATAAACTCCAGACCAGAGTCTGCAGAACTAGAGTAAACTTACAAAAATAGGGTTTTCACACTTAGTCTTTTGAAAGTGTGGATAAGAATGGGCATATTCACTTCTATGTGAATGTACACTATGGCTTTCAACATATGTTTCAATTAAGAAAGAAAGACTAATTACTGGAACAATACTCCATGCTGTACTTTCTACTAATTTTCCCACTCCTGATTGCAATTCTTTGGTTTGGATTGTCCTTTTGAAACCCCAAGCTTGCACTTCATGCCTGGGACAAGCAGAGCTGAAAGAAAATGTCCATCAGTTGGGAGTCCATACTATCTATGCCTTATCTCAGTGAGAAAGGAACAGCCAAGACCAGAGCTCAATCCTTGAGACCAAACTAATTAACAAAGAATTGTTTCAGCTGAGAAGAAAGGATGGGGAGAGAAGTTACTTCTTTGAGAAGGTTCATGGTGATTCAATCCCTGATTAGGTCATCACCCTGAAAAGTCTAGCAATTTGAATGATGGGTATAAAATGGAGACAGAAGAGACTTAGTTTAGCCTAGTCATCTCTAGGAAAAATGCTATGCTCATGTGCTGCCTAGTTTTCCCATTTTGTACTATGCATATGCTTTGGAACTAGGCTGAAAGTCTGCCAGAAGGTATTAGCTTAAAATAGCTAGCTTTCCAGTGGAAATTGTTTTGAACTCATACCTTTTTGAATGCTTATTGCTTCACAGCATTTTGATTAGTTCTGTAACTTTTGAAACTGCTCCCAAGCTGTGTTGTTTTTGACCTTTTAAAAAAATTCTTGATTCATTACATATACAACAAAATAAGAAATATATCAATTGACAAAACTAACATAAATCAAATTGTGGTTACAAACTTATCCACGTACTACAATATGGATCAAGGATTTCAACATTGTCTGGTCATCTGCCATGCCCTCCAAAAGTTCTAGTGAGTATTATCATCTTCATATGTATTTCTTCCCTTAACCATTTGTTGGCTTCTGCACCCAGTTACATAGCATCTTCCAGCTCTCCTTTACAAAGTATCTCGGTTGATCCTGCTGTGCCTCTGAGAGCATATTTAATTCTGCAATGTCCAGTAACTTTTTCAACAGTTCTTCCATTGTTAGTATTTCTTCCTTCTATTTCTGGGCCCAGAGCAGCCTGGCTGCCATGTATATATACAGCAGAATATATTTTATTTTCTTATCAATAATATCTGGCATTGTATTCAATAACATCATTTCAGGTTTAAAGTTCACTTTTACTTGCACATTTTCTTGTTCCACTTCCCAGACCTGTAACCAGATTTTTTTGGCTTTGTCACATGACCACCACACATGGTACTAAGTCCCTGGATTCCTTCTACATTTCCAAAAAACGTTATTTATCCCTTCTGACATTTTTGCTAATCTTACCAAAGTGAGGTGCCATCTAGGAAACATTTTAAGGATATTTTCTCTATGATTGACTGGTTTTATTAACTTACAACATTTTAATAACTGTTTTTGACCTTTTCTTCAGCACCTTCAATAAAATACAATAATACCTTGGTTTAAGAGTAACTTGGTTTAAGAACATTTTGCAAGACAGGCAAACATTTCTTCTAAATTTTGCCTTGATCAACAAGCAATGTCTGCATATGGACTGGAGCAGGTAACCTGATCCCAAGTAAGCCAGTTGTGGCTCTCTCTTCCTCCCTTTCCCTGCTGGATTGAGGGTGATTGTCTGGAACATTCTAGCTCGTGCAACCTCCAAAGTAGAGGGAAGAGAGAGGAATCACGAGCCAGCAATATGCAGGTTAGAGTTTTCTTTATATTTATATTTATATTTATATTTATATTTAATTTGTTTTCAACATTCATATTTTTTCAAACCATTTCTAGTCATGGGGTAGTTAGTCATGTATGTATAGGGCTACTCTATTCTTGTCACATTAAAAACACAGAGTAAAATCTAGTTGTTAGTTCCAAGCACAGCAGAGTCCACTGTTAGGTATCTAAACCATGGTGTGGACGTGGACTTCTAGCCAACTTCTTTTGTGAGTTTAGGCATTTCGTGTGTACAGTATGTAGTCTATTGGATCCCAGAATGAATCATCTGAGTTTCCAAAATTTCTTACGGGGGAATTTGCTTTGATGTAAGAGTGTCTTGGTTTACAAACATGTTTCCGGAACGAATTATGCTCATAAACCAAGGTATCACTGTATAAAACTTTATGGCAGTTTGGTTATTTTGGAAATAAGATATTTGCTGGTACTAAAGACAGACCTTTCCTCAGTCACCTACTGGGCACCTCTCTACTATGTGTGTGCTTTTATTATTCCTCCCTTGAAGAATTCCCAGAGTAGTATAGTGGATAGAGTGATGAACAGAGTTCAGATCCTGACTTAGCCATGGAAATTGACTAGAGGAGTGGAATTGGTAAAACCACTCCCTAAATATCTCACTTGTCATGAAAACCCTGTTAGGGCTGCCATAAGTCAATTTGACTTGACAGCATATTAACAGCAACTTTGCAGGGCTAGCATAAGAGTATTAAATGTGCTTAATCTTGTGGATTTTAGGTACCTTCCTGGTCAGAGTGCCTTAAGGTTTTGGGAAGTTACCAAGACAATTTCCCCTAGCCATCAACACATTTGAACCTTCTGGAGCTTACTCACATCAGGAAATTCTGGGGACAGCAGCTGAATGGTCAGCGTGGGCCTCTCTGGTCTGGCATAATCTCGACACAACGTATCATCTCTCTCTTTTTTTAGTAGTGCTTTTTGGAGCAAAACGTTTAAAAGGAATCACTGCAGCAGATAACGGAACCTCACTAAGTTGAATTGTGGAACAGCATATTATAGTTTACATTGCTGAAGCTCTATTAACTGAACATGAAATGATATGTAGTTGCCTCCTGTCTTTCTCCCCCCCCCCCCACAAAAAAGTAATGCTTTGTTAGTTTCAATATCTGGAGTGCTGAAATCTAACAGCTCAATTCACAGTCTAGGGAAACTCAGATGATTAGAATTTGGGTCTTCCAGTTACATTTGAATGAAAAGGTTAATCTGGGGCTTTGCTTTAACTTGTAAAGAGAACTACTGTGTAATTAAATCAATGGTTGTAGTTGGGAGTAGACAAACTGTACCCCAGATCCTATGCCACTGAATTCCAGCTCATTAGGCCAATAGTCAGGGATGATGGGCCTTGTAGGCGAACAGTTGGAGGGCAGTTGGTTTCCTAACCCTGTTTTAAAGACACTGCTTTATCTATTAACCATTGAGTAACTCAGTCCTGGAAAAGTTACTTTTTGGACTGGCCATGTCTGCCAGGGAATCTAGGAGTTGTGGTTTTAAAAGTACCCTTTTCATGCTCTGGAGATAAAAAAAGAAAGTAGAGCAAAGCAGAGCTTCATTTGCACATACAGCTGTTTGTCTTTTGGGTCAGAACAAGGTCTGTCTAGGCCTGGATATTTTTTCTCAGGCATCTCTGAGAAGTTACATGAATCCCTGAGTCTCAGAGGCTTTTATTGATTGTTGGTATTATCAGATGTTCAAATATATTCTGCACCTGCACATGGAGTTCCACTCAGACAGCATTGCTCACCACTGATGACAGTGTCACACCTGTTCACATGTGGCACTAGTGGTGAGTGTTTGTATGTCCCTGGAAAAAAAAATAAGAGAGAGAGAGAGAGAGAGAGAGAGAGAGAGAGAGAGAGAGAGAGAGAGAGAGAATCAAATAAGCACACAGAGTGTGTGGTAAGCAACACTAATAAAGGAAATAAATGATATAGGATTTGCCTTGATGGGGATCTGTTTGGCTGCCAGGTGTGATTATTGTGCCACGACATGAATTTTGCATAGAGCCTCCGGGATCCGCTGGAAATCGCAGGCTAGTAGTGCGGGAAGCGGAGCGCTTGAGGCTCGCTCGCTCCGGGAATGTGCCTTGCCAACCGGCTGGGTTGGAGTTCGCCTCCCTTTGTGTCCGTGGCGGAGGAAAGCTCCTGCCAGGGACTGCAACCGCTTGGTCTTGCTCCAGTGGCTTGGCCAGTGACCGGTTCCCGTTTCCCCTCAGGATGCCTCTCATTAGCATGAACAAGGGGAAGGGCCAAAAGAGAGAGGGAGGGTGAGAGAGAGAGAGAGAGAGAGAGAGAGAGAGAGAGAGAATGAGAGAGAGAGAGTGACTCTGGCTCGCTTTTCCACCGGGAGAGCCTGCCTTTGGCCATGACACCCAGTGCGCTCTGGCTCCTGTGCCTCGCCTTGGGCGCCTCCGTCGCCGCCTCAGCCCCAGGTAGGTCTGTGGGCTCCCCTCAGGTGGGGCGGAGAAGAAGGCTCTTGGCGGGCCGAGGGCTGGCTGGCGCAACCCAATCCACTGCTCCAACCCACCCGGGCACAGCCTCCTCTCCTCTCAGCTGCCCAAGGGCTTCTCCCGCCAGCTCTGAGGGAGACCCTTGGAGCTATGGAGGGTCCCTCCGAGCAGAACGCCTCGGGAGAGCTTGGCGGGGCGGCGGCGGCGGCGGCGGCGAGGATGGGTGGGTTAGGGTGGCCGCGTTGGGTTGCCTTGGCTGGCAGGGACAAAAGCGGCTCCCAGGGAATGCGGTGGGGACTCTCTCCCAGAAGCGCTTCTAGGGCACGTTATGGGGGTTTGGGCTTCCTAAACCAGGAGACTCGTCCAGGTGTGGGCTTGTCAGGAGGTGACACCTGCGCCGGAGGCGTCCCCAGGGAAGGCGCCAGGCAACAGGTGTGTTGGCTGGGGGGGGTCGTCTGGGGGTCGCGCGCCTCAAGCCCCTCAGAGGGAGAACTCCTCGATAGCTCCGCTTTGCCTCCTTCCATCAACAGGATCTGCTCTGTCAGCTACTAACTGGGGCCTGGATTAGACCAGGGACGGGCAGCCTGGTCACAAATCAGTTCTGAATGGTAGTTGGAGACCTTTTGGAAGCAGCAACCCATGAGTTCCCTGGGATGTGCAAAAGTGCTGAAGAGCCCGTGGGAGCAGCCTCCGTGATAAAACAGACAGACTGAGAGATTGATTGGTGCCTTTCTCGGTGCCTTTCAACTCTCATGCCTTTTGGTTTCAGCTTTTCTTATGTGTGTTATTTTAAATTCCAAATTTTCATTGGTCACTAATATGGTAAATTCAGTTTTTCTTCTGGAGTGGTGATGGAGAAATTTGTTTCATGCCATATAGAGGGTAGAATATTTTTAAACCACTCACATTTGCAAGTTTGCAAACTCCCTCATTTTGATGCTGAAATAAGCAGATGCTGAAGAGCATGGGATAAATTTTTGAATGAACTTGCCTGGTTTTGCCCTGGGAGTTACCTGAATGTGTTTTATTAAATCCTCCTTATCCACAAGCCCAGGGTCCTTTGACCCTCACTTCTCTTTTTCTATATGTTTGATCTCACTGTACATTTTACAATGTTAGCATCTTTGTGTGGTTAAAATGACCAGATTTCCATGCAGGGGCTAAAACTGGAAAGGTTCCTGCAGCATTCAAAGCCTCAGGGCTAGTTCCAGTACTCAGATAAACTCCCAGAGCCCCTGTTATTCAGTTAGACCCAAAATATTGTGAAACAAGATGCATTTATTTCCACAAAAGGAATAGTTGCTATTAGATGTGCCCAAATACAGAAATAAATTTTATGCAGTTTCACTTATTAATCCTCTACCTCCTCTTTCCTCCCAAGACTTCAGAGCAGCATCCCTCCCACTTACTTCCTCACAATAATCCTGGGAAAGTGAAGCTAAATTGAGAATTAATATCTAAACTTATTTTGATGTGTAACGTTTTTGTTGTTGATGATGTTCTTTGATAAGCAGAGTTATAAAGGGGGGACCTCCTTTCCACATTTAAATTTAATATCCTAGATACTACACGCCACTTGGAAATTTTACTTTTTTAAATTCTGCACTCCCAACATTTCTCCTTTGTCACTATGGCCATGTTGGCTCAGGTATTCACGAAGTTTTAATTTTAAACAGTACTGTAGTTTTTCCAAGGTTTTCCCTACAGTACACTGATTTGTCATTTTCTTGTCTGGACCAGATGCATCTGCTCCGCAGAACCTGGAACTTTCCCTTTCCCATTAAATTGCTATTGGTTCTATTTTGTATCCGGCCACATAGTTGCTCCAGAGTAAACATGACCCTCTGATCATGAAAGCCCAGAAGCATTGCCTCAAAAGCAAGAGGGACATAATGGAAGCATGTGTTTTCATGTGATAAAAATTTAAAACATGACATGAAAGATCCGTCCCTTTGAATAACACAATGATGATGATGGCCTGAAACAAAACCCAATAATGGCCTATTCAGTCAAAGAGGAATAATGAGTTAGGATGGTGGAAGAGGCAAAAAGAGTTTTTAAAAAAGCTACCACTGTGTGTATGTGTGCGCATGCACACATACACACATTCCCATCACACTCAGCTTCTTCACATGGATTTTTCCTCCCTTCATGGCAATGTTCTGCATTCTCCGGGAGTATCAGGGAATCTTTACTCTCACCAGCTGTTGTCATGGGAAAGAGACAAGTAAGTGAAGAAGTCAACAAGCAGGAGGCTCCAGAACTGTCAGAATCAACAATGGGAACAGCAAAATAACTATGCAGACTTTGTGGATACATGTTAAGTTTATGTGCAAACAATATTGTAATAATTCTGCATATTATCTATCTAAATCCAAGATTGGAAAGAAGGAATGAAATAACATAGCTAATTACCCACAAATGATTGTGTCCAGGATAACCTCAGTTCTAAAATAACTAGCATGAAATTGAAGTAGAAAATCCATCAAAAAGAGTTCCATCTTAGTGGAAGAATGAAAATCATAATTCATCAGAATTTTGGAGCTTTCCTTTATCAAGGCTCTCATTTGCTTTTGTTCTCACCTTATCTACAAACAAACAGAGCAGTTTGATAATTGTAATAATATGTGTGTGTTTTTAAACAGCAATAGCAAACATTTTATTGGTGTTTGCTTAAGGTTGGCATAATTCACCACAGCTCATTGACAAAGTGCCTGGCTATATCTTGGTAGTGAGTCTGTTCACATGCTTGGTTGCACAACTGAGCTGTATGATTGCATCTCATCAATGAACTATAGCAAGTTACACCAACCTTATGTGAATGCCAATAGGATTTTATAATAAATTTTATTTATGGTCGAAGACCAAAAAGGCCAATAGGATTTTAGCCATTGATGCCTTCTAAAAAGGAAGGGCCAGTTACTGTCCTTCATATATAAACTAATTGGAAGTCAAGGAATTTTATATGTCCAACCAAACAATCAAGTCTGAAAAATAAAATAAAATAAAAAATGCATACAAGTGTAACCTACAAATCCAGTTTCATCAAAGGTGCAACCTTAAGTATTCTTATTTGGAAATCAGTCATAACAATGGATAGGACTGTCTGAGTAAGTATGGTTATGATCAGAGTACTGGTTCTTATGTTCTTAATGTAATACATAACAGAATATCTATCGAGTTCTTTTTAGGACTGTCAGGCAACTGCCTTGCCCATCTGGGGTTCGAAGGCTTGGGCTGAAAATGATTCTTCATCCATAGGCTGAGCTGATGACAGGCCTCAAGAAAGGCAGATGACATTGTCAACAAGGCTCCCTGTGGATGGGAAAACCAAACAGCCATGTTTGTCAGAGACTTTTAAACAATCAGACCAGGATGCAGTGTGAACCCTGCTCCCCGGATGCTCCCTGGACATTCAGGATTCTTTATTTAGAGAGGAGACTGTTTATAAGTTTTGCTTTTAATTTGTAACAAAAACAGAAAAAAGTTACATCACCAAGTTTCTGTTTCCTCACTGCTGGGCTGTTCTTCTTCTTTCAACTCTGAGCTACCAGGTCTCATCTGGGAGAGGCTGGAGCAGTTCTCACAGCTTAAACCAGCCCTTTCACAATGTGAGGACTGCTGACAGGTTTAGGCATCAGCTGAACAACAGGAGCTCCCTGTTAGCTGCTCGTTCCATGCCAGAAGTACCACAAAATTACCTCTGGCAGAAAAGGCAACAATAATGACAACCACCGTGGGAGCTCACAGCTTAACGATTGCCTTGGATCATTCTCCCTGTCCCCCACCCCACATGGTGACCTTGAGATGTGTTAGACTACCACTTCCATACTCCCCCATCAGCATGGCACATGAGGCTGTAGAAAACTTGAGGTCAGAGTAGACAACATGTAGCCCTTAGTCCGTATGAAACTTGTGCCAGTTCAACCTGCAGAGTCCCTACAACCCCTTGTGGTTACCCCTACTGTGAGCAGAGTAAGTGTGAGCCGTCCTCAGAAGGAGAAGGAAAACAAGGAGAAAATGATATGGTGGAGAATAGACTTATATATATGATAGAATAGATGAAAACGTGTAGCAAAGAAGAGTGAGCTGGGGAGGAACATAATAATGGAAAAGATTTAATCAGCTGGGACGAGGGAGTGAGAGATGAAAAGAAAGTATATGACCTGGAAGGTGAGGTTAAACCAATAGTAGAAGGGATGTTCGTGATGGACATGCCCATAAGCCAGGCATGTCCAAACTTCAGCCCTCCAGATGTTTTGGACCACAACTCCCACAGTCCTTTGCCACTGGTAATCTAAGCTTAGAATTCTGGGAGTTGTAGTCCAAAACATCTGGAGTGCCGAAGTTTGGACATGCCTGCCATAAGCGAATGGGAGGCATGGAATAGGAGACTGGGGATGACAGAAGAGAAGAGAAAGGGGTTAAAGGACGTTGGGGTGCAAGTGGGGACGGTTAGTACCAATGAGCAGACTCAGATGGGTCAACAGACAGTAAGGCTGACAGATAAGGGAACACAGACAGAACTAGAGAGGCTGATGGCTAAAGATATTGGTCTGCCATTGCCGTTGCCAAACCCACCGCCTTCGCAACTGACCTTTTCCAAAGTAATTAATATAAATCGGGGGGAACAAGGAATTGTAGGATGGCTCCCTGGCTGGGGATGGGAGGATGCCAGAAGTATGGTGAGGCGTCATTGCTGCGGCACTCAATGTGCTAGTCCAATATTATACAGGATGCATGCCCCCCATCCCTAAAGGGCAATAATCCCTTTATGTACAATGTGACTATGGACCGAAATTCAGGTCCAAATCCATTTGTGGAAAATGTTGTGTTAAACCCTGTTGGAAATGTTGACTTGAAACATAAAGAAGCAGTGAACACAACTCTTGTCAATAAAAGTTTATTGCAGTTTAACAATGACTTTGAGCCTGGACAAGTTCCTTCACTGGAACCGCTGATTGTCCTGACTGAACCCTCACACCTACCTACTCAGTTGGTAGGATGACCATACTGAGAACCACATTTTACTTTCAAAGAAGGCAAAAATAGGCACTTTTTAAAAATCCATACCCCTGCAAGTGCAGTTTTATCTTACAGTGAGACATGTGTTTTGTCTTTGCATGTGCATGTTCATGTTTGAAGGTGGAATAGATAACTAGTTTTAAGGGGGAAGTGGAACTTTTTCCTTATGAGTGGTAGGAGTGAGGTTGAAATTGGCCCCTGGGCTCATGGGCAAGATGCCCATTCTTGATGCAGATAGTAGAATGTAGCTTACTGTAGCTCTTTAAATCCTCTAACCTGGAATTATTTGAGAAGTTTGCATTGTAGGCACAAGATTTTGGCACAAATTCATACCTGAGCTCCACCATGGAGCTGGTGAGACCCAACTCCAGCTTAAGTATCACAGCATCAGCTAACATGCTGTTCCAGTGATGGATGTGACCTCAATGTGCCATGTAAAGTGGACAAGAGGAGAGGATGGGAGGGGAGGTTTGCTTGCTATTTGCATGGCATCGCTTGGTTTTTTTGTGTGTGACTGTAAGAGGCATAGAAATCAGCCCAACGGTCAATTGCATTCCACACCCTTATTGTCTCAATCTAAACCAAAGTAAAATGTAAGAGCAGTCTATGGGGTACAGGCCATATCTTGGGATATTCACCACTGACGTCTCTTTTCCTAACTCTTGTCATAAATATACTTTGCCAGTACTGCAAACTCCCAAGACACACTATTTAGGCTTGCTTTTGGAGATCTGGATCAGCACTTAGAGGAGTTCTTATTTAGGACTACACCTCCCAGCATCTCTCCTGCCTATATTGACCAGGGCTTCTGGAAGTTGTGATTGGACCTAGAGAAGGTTTTTGACTTTTGGCTTGCATTGAGCTGGTAGGAAATGGGTTGAAAATGCGCTTGCTTTAATTGTTGGACTTGTTTGTTCATTTTTGTTTGTTAACTATGTAACTGATTTCTCTTGCTGTTTTTGGAATGCAGGGTTGCAGCCCTTTGCTGGGAAGGCCATCCTGTCTTTCAGCAAAGATACTTATGGGTCAGAGGACTCCACGGTTAGCCAGACTAAGTCCCTACTAAGAGGTAGCAACGTTGCCAGGGATGATCAGATGGAGGACCAGACAATGCCTTCTGATGGCGTTCAGAAGATGAGAGCACACCACATGCCTCAGCTGCTTTTGGACAAAAAGAGAAAGGTCAAAACCCAAGCAGAGCATGAGAACCACACAGGTCTGAGAAAGCAGCCTACCCCACAAGGCAAAGACTTTCATTTCGAGAGCCACCAGGAGGGTCCGGAAGCAAACAGGATGCATACAAATAGGCTCCAACTAGAAGCTGCCAACAGCATATCTGGCTACTTTCACCCACTTATTCATTCCAATCTTCAAGAAAGATTGCTGTCAGAAGCCCCTCTTTCCAGAGATGCAGAGCTGAACAGTGGGCGGCTCTCAGTGGGTTTGGATCACTTGAACAGACCAAGCAAAATAAATCCTTACTACAAATCCAGCCATCCCATCAGGAATAACCCTGAGCCATCTTGGCTCACAAACCGACAGACCCAGAGCTGGCTGCACCACCTTCATGCCTTAAAGAATGGTAAGGATGACCAAGAGGTAGAGATTCAGTAGGAAGGGCCTTGTAAATGGGGTCAAAGTGGTGGGATCTTTACGTAGAACTGACCATGCTCTTTTGGAATTTGCTATACAGTGGGAAGTGGAAGTTAAGCATAGTCAGACAAGCATCCTGGGCTTTAAGAAAGCCCATTTTTGTAAAATTCAGGAAATATTAGCTGTGATTCCATGGACCGAAACACTGAAAGAGAAGGGAGTCCAAGATGAATAGAGGGAAGCTCTCCTCCCTCTCACAAAATACCAGAGCTAGGGGACATACCTTCAAATTGAGGGCTGGGAAAGTAAGAACAGACAAAAGAAAATATTTTTTCACCCAGTGCATTGTTAGTCTGTGGAACTCCCTGCCACAGGATGTGGTAATGGCATATGGCCTGGATGCCTTCAAAAGGGGATTGGACAGATTCCTGGAGGAAAAGTCCATAACAGGTTACAAACCATGATGGAGATGTGTAATCTCCAGGCTTAAAACTGGGGTACTTCAAGGGCAAGATGCAGGGGAGTGGTATCAGCAGACAGATATCTAGTCTCATGCACTCACAGATGCATCTGGTGGGGCCACTGTGAGATACAGGAAGCTGGACTAGATGGGCCTTTAGCCTGATCCAGCATGGCTCTTCTTATGTTCTTATGTTCTTATGTTCTTATGTTCTTATGTTCTTATGAATGGGAATTCCTTAAAAGTGAGATATTAACAGCACAATCTAAAACAGTTCCAACAAGAAAAAAAGGGAGGGGAGATGTCTAAGGAAACCAGAATGGTGGACTAAAGAAATTTCAACTCAGCTAAGCAAAAAAAAAAAAAAAAAAAAAAAAGTACAGGCAATGGAAGAATGGGGAATGCACCAAAGAGGAATATAAGCAAATATATGCAGGGGAGTGGTTAATATAAGCAAATATATGCAGGGGAATGGTTAAAAAAAAAGCTAAATCACAGAACAAGCTTAGCCTTGCCAGAGAGATTAAAGACAGTAAAAAGGGTCTTTTAGTTTTGTCTGCAGCAAAAGGAAAAATAAGGAAATGATAGGCTCTCTGTGTGGCTATGATAGACAGTAGAGATGGGCACGAACCGAAGAAATGGCGATTTGTTTTGGTTCGGTTTGTTTTAGAGTTTGGTTCATTTCATTTCATTTTTAACTATTTTTTTCAGATATTTGTTTCATTGGTTCATTTTGATTTGTTATTCATTTCTCCCTGCTTTGCATGATTTAATCCATTTGACAGCCATTTGATTTAATCCTCATCATCCACATCATCATCATCATCTTCAATGATCATTTATCACATCATTGTTACCGGGCGGCGGCGACAGTGGCGGCAGGGCGATCCTGGCCTCGTTTTTTGTTTGTTTGTTTTGTTTTTCAAGCACCGACTGCATGGCCCCTGGGGCCAGGTTGGCACTCCTTTATTATTATTATTATTATTATTGTTTGTTTGTTTTTCAAGCACTGACCACGCAGCCCCTGGGTCCGGGTTGGTGCTCCTTTTTATTTATTTGTTGTTGTTGTTGTTTTCCAAGCGCCGACCACCTGGCGCCTGGGGCCGGGTCAGTGATCCTTTTATTTTTTTTATTTTTTTTATTGTATTTTTATTGTAATTTTTTTATTGCTGACCACGTGGCCCGTGCTACAGCTGTAGTGTGGGTTGGCCGGTTCAGTGACTCACAGGCTGCGTCTGGTGCTCGTGGACCAGTACCGGGCCCACGCGACAGACTGGTTTTTTCCCCCAGTCCGCAGGCCTTATCTGGTGCTCACGAGCCGGTACCGGGGGCCACATGCCAGATCTTTTATTTTATTTTATTTTATTTTATTTTATTTTTATTTTTATTTTTATTTATTATTATTTTTTACTGCCGACCACGGCTGCCTACCAGCTGTATCACGGCCGGTCGGCTCCCCCCCCCCAGTTACCCCTTCCCTGCAGCCACGAAGACTGGACCATCCAGGAAGGGTCAGCACCAGGTAGGAGACATCTTCACCACTATTAATAAAATGAACCATTTTTTTTGTTCATTTTGTTTCATTCTAAATCCACTCTGAGGTTCATTATTCATTTTGTTCCATAATGAAATGAATAACAAATAACAAAACGAACTAAACGTTCATTTCATGCCCATCTCTAATAGCCAGTTACTAACAGGAGACAGGGAAAAAGCAGAACTACTCAACACCTTTTTTGCCTCAAGTTTTTTCCAAAAAGAAAAAAAAAGATTTCCATTGGGATGAAGAGTAGATGAGGTAGGGTGGGAATTGCAACATAGAATAGGTAGGGAGGTAGTACAGGAACACCTGGAAACCCTAAATGAATTTAAGTCTCCTGGGCCAGATGAATTACGCCACAGGATATTAAAAGAACTAGCAGAAGTAATTTCAGAACCATTTGCAATATCTTTGAGAATTTCTGGAGAACAGGGGAAGTCCCCATAGATTGGAGGAGGGCAAATGTTGTCCCGATGTTCAAAAAGCGTAAAAAAGAGGACCCAAATAATTACTGCCCCATCAGCTTGACATCAATTCCTAGAAAAATTCTAGAGCAGATTATTAAGCAGACAGTCTGTAATTATATAACAAGAAATGTTGTCATTACTAGAAGCCAACACGGGTTTCTTAAAAACAAGTCATGAATTTGATCTCTTTCTTTGATCGAGTTACAGGCTTGGTGGATGAGGTGAATGCTATGGATGTTGCTTATCTTGATTTCAATAAGGTCTTTGATAAGGTTCCCCATGATATACTTGCAAAGAAATTAGTAGAATGTGGGATAGATAGTGCTACTGTTAGGTGGATTGTAACTAGTTGACTGATTGTACCCAAAGGGTGATTGTAAATGGATTCTTTGCATAGTGGAGAGATGTGACCAGTAGGGTGCCTCAAGGTTTGGTTCTGGGTCCGGTACTATTCAATATCTTTGTTGGTGACTTGGATGAAGGAATGGAGAGTAGGCTGATTTAATTTGCAGATGATACCAAACTGGGTGGAATGGGTAATTCCCTAGAAGAGGATAGGATAAGAATTCAAAATGAACTTGACAGATTAGAGTGCTGGGCCAAAGCTAACGGAATGAGTTTCAAGAGAGAGAAATGTAGGGTACTGCATCTAGGCACAAACAATGAATTGCACAGATATAGGATGGGAGGCACCTGGCTGGAGAATTGTACCTGTGAAAGGGATCCGGGAGTCTGGGTGGACCACAAATTGAACATGAGACAGCAGTGTGATGCAGTGGCCAAGAAAGTCAATGCGATTCTTGGTTGCATCAACAGAAGCATAGAGTCTAGATCAAGGGAAGTGATAGTGCCACTCTATTCTGCTCTGTGTCCAGTTCTGCACACCTCAATTTAAAAAGGATGTTGACAATCTTGAACGGGTCCAGAGGAGGGCGACCAGGATGGTTAAAGGTCTGGAACATATGTCTTATGAGAAATGGCTTAGGGAGCTGGGAATATTTAGCCTTACAAAAGAAGGTTGAGAGGGTATATGATAGCCATGTTTAAATTTTTGAAAGGATGCCATATTGAAGAGGGGAAGAGGGAAAAATTAGAGTGTGCAAAAGAAAAAACACAGAATGATTCTAGTCTTCTTGATATACTGTATATATCTTTGAACATGAACACATAAATTAATCAGGGAACTTAGCTTTACATAATATTGATCTAGAAATTTATAGAAATCATGCCACCTTTCCTCAAACTCTTCATAATGTCCATTTGGTTTCAGTAATGCTTGTATCTTGTTCATTTCTGCAAAGTTCAGCACCTTTATAACTAACTGGTCTTTGTCAGGAATCTTGTTTGTCTTCCATAGTTGTGCATACACCATTCTAGCTGCCATGATAATACAGATTATTACAAAATGTTTCCCATCACAAATATTTTGCTGTATCATAGACAGTAAAAAAATCTCTGGTTTTAACTCAAGATTGATTAAGATAGTTTGTGAAATAATTTTTTGTACCATACACCAGTATTTTCAGCCCTCTTACACACCCACCACATATGCAGAAAAGATTCCTGTCCTTTGTTACATTTCCAACAGACATTGGATATTTTATACATTTTAGACAGCTTATCAGGCATTAAATACAACCTATAGAACATTTTATAAAGATTTCCTTTAAATATTGTTGACTTGGTGATTTTAATGTTAACTTTCCATAATTTTTTTCCATTCAACCAAGTGAATTTCTAACTTAAGATCCCATGGCCATCTTATCGTATATTCTTTTATTATCTATCTTCTACCTGTCTAGTTAATAAACAACTATATTTTTTTTTAAAAATTAACTTTTCATTAGGAGAAAAATGATTTTAACCAAGTGAACTTCTTGATTTGAGAAACGGTATTGCTTCTTATCATTCCTAAACCAAAATTTCATTTGCATTTCCAATCTATTCTAAATCCTTGTAGTTGTAATTCTTCTTTTTATTTTAGTTGTATTTTTTCTGTTAACATGTCTTTATATCGCAGAGTTTTTCCTTCCTGTGTTATAGAGGGTTTTGGATGTGCCAGTTGTGGGGAGACCCAGAGTGGCATTTCTATACAGTATAGATAGAGTTCTTCAGTGATTCCCAAACCCACAGAGTTTCATGATTTTAGGTTGCAGTCCGATGCTTATTTCAGGTGCCTCAGTAGGATTATGTCCTTGTAAAGTTAGTTAGGTTTAATTTTCCTCAGACCAAGGAGAACAGCCAGCTTGTGTGGTTTTATAGGCAAATTCCATAGTCTCAGAGTAACCCCCACCTCAAAAAAATAACAGATTGGTCAACCACTTCTGAAAGGGTCAGCATAAGTCCGAACTGGCACAGAACATGGATTATTATTAAACTCAGAGACCTCTAGTCATAATGTATTCTCATGCACCTAATAATAAAATTATCACTGATTTCAGTAGATATTAATCAGAAGGTTATATTTGATATTTGAATTTGGTTTTTTAAAATTAAAACATTTATTTATTTCTGCAATTAGCACTTGGTACCATTCACATTGGTAAATGTGTGAAAACTGATTATATTAGTGCTGTAAAATAGCTATGGTTCTTGCTTCCTTCCTGCTTCTGATTGTTACAAAATAACTGCTTTAACTACCTTGCTGATTTAAAGCTGACTTTACTCGTGTTAAACTGTTTTTAAACTGTTTTTAATTGTTTTTGCTTAATAATTGTTATTAGTATCTTCTTATGTTGTAAGCCGCCCGGAGTTCCTTCGGGAAGACGGGTGGTATATAAGCTTAATAAATAAAATAAATAAAATAAATAAAGTAATTTCTGTGAAATCACATGATGTTGGACCAACTGGAGGAGCACGTCAAAACACCCCTGCTATATGGTAACCAAAGGTTATCTTTTGGAAGTATGCCATTCTCATTGAGGCAGCAAGTTAAGGACTTGCACATGTCTAAAGTGCCGGAGAAAAACTGAGAAAAGAACTCTTTGTGGGTGTTTGGGGACTGCAGTGCCTATAATTCTGAACGATTGCTTTGTTGACTAGGGTAGCCAAAAGCAAGTGGAGGGCCACATTTGCCCAAGTCTGGTCTAAAAGGAAAGGCAGCCTGAGCCCTTGAAAGGAGGTTGTTGCACATGTTCTCAGCTAGCAGTCAGGACCAGCTGGATCTTTGGGCAGACTGGGACAGATGCTCCAGGCAACAGCTGCTGGATGTCACAGAACTCAGGAAATGATAGTTTTCTTAATTTTGTATTATCTCATTTCTGCTGATAACGGCTGGCATTTGCCCTTCAGATGGCATGTAAAAATAATTTGATTGTTCTTGGTTTGAAGGGCAATGGTGTCATTTTCTCCTCTGTAGGCAGTAAATGGCTTGGGCAAACTCTGGAGTAAAAAAAAAAGAGTAAAAAAGTGTCCATTGTTTGGAGAGAAAGATATGCTACCATGATTACCATACACATGTATATAAATGCTTTGATGCGAAGGGAGGCTGAAATGGTACAATACCGGAAGCAATGTTTTCTTATTAAATGAATCATCTCCCCACACCTGGGTTGGATAATGATAAAAACACTGGCATCTTGAGTCATATAACCATGAGCCAATCTTTAGTTGTAAGAAAAAAATCCCTGCCAAGATGTATCTGCAGAGAGAAGGAACCACAGATCAGAGAAGACATCAAGGAAGGTTTTTCAGGACCTAGGACAGATCCCAAGGTACTATTACCTTCTTCTGTGAATGGTTCCTATCCTAGTTATGCCCTTACATCTCTGAGACCAACTACCTCGCCCAAATCTGTTGAGCTCTGTAGAAGGATAATACTCATTCTTAAGAGTCATCCTCACCCTCAGGGTTCCTCATTCCTTGTGTACTGCCTGAAATAAAAAAAAGTGGGGAAACTTGAGTGTAAGGCTGTGGCACTAAAGGTGCTAAGTTTCTCAAGAAAACCCAGGGGCAATAGGTGGGCATGTCTTTGATTTTAAGGTCTCCTGACATTTCAGCTCATGCCTTAGTGTCAGGACCAAAATGCTCAACTAGTAATTCTGGGCAAGGCAAAGAAGGAAGAAGGACCTGCAGCATCAAAATATGTAGCTGGCCTGGAGAAACTGAGATCAGCAGTGAGGACATGATAGTCACTTCCCCATTCCAAATGGCAACTGCTCTCTGGTCATGGAAAGGAAAGGTGTTACAGAAAAAGGGTCTCACCCACAGGAAGAAGTAAATAATCCTTCAGTAAATAATAACAATGTGCTGTCAAGTTAATTTGGACTAAAGATGACTCCTTTCAGAGTTTTCTAGGAATCAAGTATTCCCACTTAGCTATCCAGAGACCAATCTTCTTGCTCCACATTGCTTCTCATGCTGGGGGTGGGCATGTGTGCACAGAGATACAGGGAACTGGGAGTTAACATTAGTGGGGTTTGGTATGGACATGTAGGCCACACAGTGAACTGCCTGCCTGGTACAAAGGGAGGAGATACTATATTTCACCCAGACTATATGGCAGAGAGTGCTACAGGTGGAGGCAATGGATATAGCACATGTCAGCAGCACCAATACCAGAGGGAAACGGAGCTATAAAGTCCTGGAAACTGAATTTATCTTGTTTGGTAGATTGTTGAAAGGTAAGACTTCTAAGTTAGCTGTCTCCAAAATGGTACCTGTTTCATGTGTAGATCCAGCAAGATAAGCAAAGCTCAGAAATCTTTAAAAGGGTAAGATGGTGGTATAATAATAAATAAGTCAATAACTTATTATGGTGACCCTTTCCAGGGTTTTCTGGGTGTAGAGTACTTAGAAGTGCTTCATCATTACTTTCTTCTGGTGGTCCCTTGGGACCATGCCCCTTGACCAAGTCCACACAGGTTGGCTCTACTCTCAGGAGGTACAATGGTGAATTGAACTTTAGCCCTCTGGCTCTACAGCTAGGTCCTCCACTCAGATGGTGGTACAGAAAGGAGGACATTTTTAATTAGGCTTTATAGTTATGTTTTTGGATTAGACCTCACTGTCCAAAAAGGAAGATACTCCATTTACACCAGACAGTTGGCTTTTTGAACTAACCCCCTGGGGAAAACCAAGAGCAGTTGGAGAGCATCTGCTTATGGTTGAATAGTCCCTAGGGAAGAAGCTGGGAGCTGGGTGGAAGGAATCCATGACTGATAAAATATGATAGCTAAAGAGAAGCCATGGGGGGGGGGATGCATACAAGAGATACATCTCAAACCAAAACAGGAAAAATGAATGTTTGTCTTACAAGAGAGCATTGATATAGTGGAATCACGCTGTTTACTCTCCATTAACCCTGATTAGTATGGTTTTAGAGGATGTTTTCTATAATGAAGAAATAGTTTCAAATTGTACTCTTAATTCCTGCTGCTTGTTCTTGGAACAAGGGCTTCCTAGTACACAAAGTTGTTTGTGCCTGGGGAATTATATTCTATGTGGTGTTACAGATGGCAGAATCGAGAATTTAAACGGATTTCTGAGTTTCCAACTCTTTCAGTTGATGAGTGATACTTGGGTTCTGATGCCTGCTTGACAATGGATTTGCATTCCCGAGGAATGGCAAGAAAACCACTTATTGAAAATCTCATCAGCTTTAAAGCTGCTCTTGAGGGGGCACTGTAAATTGGGAGATGACACATGGCAACAAATTAGGGCAATATCTTCCAATAGCACTGCTACAAGAGTGAATACTCAAATAGCTAGGAGTACAATAATAGGAGTATTATTATCTTGTGGATTTCTTGTGTTTTTATGTGAACCACGCAGAGTTCCCTGTGGGAAATTGGCGCAGTATATAAATATAAATAAATAAATAAATACAATCCTCCACTTACTTCTCTGGTAGCAAGTCCCTAGTGGATTTATTTCTGAGTAGTTCTGGCCGAGTTGTGCTGTAAGTGTCTTCTGAGAGCTAATTCTTCATTTGTTCTGCAGCATGATTCGTTTCATTAGTCCCTCATCCCTCACTTGAATATCTGCAGCTTTCTTTCACTTTCGCTCTTCTTCCAGATGCCGAAACCATGGAGGCATGCCTAGCCGACTGCAGGAAGGAGCAGGAAGAGACGGAAGCTTTCTGTACCAGTGAATTTGGTAGGACCAGGCAGAGGGTGATGTACCATTCATGCTGATGTCACTGGGACATGCAATTCTTTGGTGAAGTCTGGGTCAATTTCAGCAATTGTTTTGCAATCTTCTGCTCCCATATTTTTTTCCAAGCTTGAGAGTTACTCATAAGAGTCTGGGCTAGATCTGCCTTCCAAGCAATTCAGCATAGGGTTCTCTTTTGCTAATGGGAATTTCAGCCCAAGGACAGGCTTCCACTTTATTACTGCTGTCATTTAGCTTAGCGGCAGCCATCCTGCCAGCTAAAGGGCAGGGTAAAGAAATGGAGAAGGGCAGGGGAATCCAAATTAATGCCAACATCCTGACATTGGTTTCTTGACACATGGCTCCATGGTTGCTGAAAATGATGGGGAAGTATAGTGCAACACATCTTAGGGGACCACACATTGAAAAAAACAAAACAAAAAACAATCCAAGGTATTACTAGAGAGGGGACCGGATGCCTCCCACATGTGTTGAATCACACTACCCAGAATCCGCAGCTATGGCCATTTCAGCCAGCATTTCAGAGAAAAAGGGAAAACACTAGGTTGTAAATGCCCCCTCTTAGCTCATTTGATACAGCACGTATGTATCTAACCTATTTCAGAGATCTAAGCAAATGCTGGTTGCAATTCCACAGTGTAAGTAACAAAGCATAAGGCAGATGATGTCATCAGCAACAGCCGTTTTTCAAAAATTAACAATTCCTGGTTCTCCTCACCCTAAAACTCTTGAGGATCCTTTGGGATGCCTTTCATTATGTGGAAACTGTTGAAGGCTGTTGGAAAGGTAAAAGTTTTTTAATTTTTTTTTTTTTTTGGAAATTAAACGCTCCTCTCATCTCATGCCTCCCCCACTTAATTGCCACACAATGAAAGGAATTTTATGGGTGCCTCTGGAACTATGGGGCATGGGGATCAGAAATTTTACATACCCACCCACTTTAGTTGATGACATAATCAGCCTTATGCAGTGCATCCTCCACTGCTGAATTTCAGCAGTCAGCTCCCTCAAATGTGTGTAGCTATGAGGGTATGAAGAAATACTGTAGATTTTCAATATTTTTGCATTTTCTAAAAACAAAATTATTTTGATTTATCAGTCACTCTCAACTAGCAGAGTGGAACAACATGGAAAATGGAGATGCATCAAAAGCTGTAACCCACAGCCCTGGAGCAGCCCAAGTGCCCAACATGGGCCTAAATAGGGGGTAGGGAATGCACAGTCTTCTAGATGCTGTTGGACTACAACCCCCATCAGCCCAAGGCAATATATCCAATGAAAGATAGTGGGAGTGCAGCCTAAGGCCGGAAGTACCACATGTTTCCCATTCCTGCTTAAAAACCTTGAAGCCTCATTAACATCTATTCACAAATTAATGTCGGTGTGAAAGCATAAATTTCCCCTTCTCTGTTTTAAACAGTGGTGAATGGGATTGTTCACGATACCACCATGATCCACAAAGGAATACAATTGGTGACACTCTTGGTGAACAGTCAAGGCCTATACAAGATGAATCGACTCTACCTCCAGCCTGATGGCTTCTTCTTTCAAGTTCACCTGCTGGTGGTGAATGCTTTGGACTGCAATAAATCCTGCCCAGACTTCAAACTTGGTAAAATACCAAAGTATTTTCTCTTCTTCTGCAGCTAACTTGGGTGGTGCTGGCAGTGTTAGATACTACAGATAGGTTACATTTTTAACAAGGAACCTTCCCTTTATCTATTAACATTTTTATCCTGCCTTTCGACACACACACACACACAACAAAAAGATTTAGGGAGACTTCCCAAGTTCTGGTGTAAGACTGGCTTGTTTACAATGTGAAAGACACAGGACAAAAGGAGGGGGGAAGGCTGGGGGGGGGAAGGCGAAACAAACTCAAGCTTAGTTAACATACTTCAGCAGGTCAATCTAGACCTCATGATTGAATGACAGCGACTCCATTTCTCCCCCCCCCCACCATGCCCTCAGATGTAGCAACTGGTAGCGGGAGGGATAAAAGTAATGAAGAAGCATTTTTCAGAGGTAAAAGTGATCAAAAGCTACACACACCAGGCCTATCAAGACAACACACAAAAGCCAATGATGATCTGAATGTATTGAGATTGTAATTGTAGCCACAAGTTTCTGATGCTCCAACTCTCTTCCTGCTAAAATAGCACCCAGTGTGTGCAAGGTGTCAGATATAATTGTGCAACAAAGAGAAAATAGCATTGGGGGAAATACCCCTGCTGGGTGCAGTCCACTGGCTTGAATACAATTTAGTAACACGACCAGGCTGATTAAAGTAAACTGGAGTGCTATTAACACAGGAGCCCACTGCCAGGGTAGCAGAAGAGGCTTGCCTGCCAGGCCAATCAATGCCCAGTGCCTAACTCAACAGCAAAGGGCTAGCATGGCACCTGGCGTGTCATTCCCGCATGATAAAAGCATATAGATTAACAACTATGCCTTGCATCTGATTTGTCACAGTCACTACCACTGTGGCTGAACTGACTCCGAACGGGAGGTTCTACAGGCACTCACAATGGTTGGGGCTTGCTGTTTTGCAGGGAGCAGATATATTGTGATGGGTCAAATCTATCACAGACGGCGGCAACTCCCCACCCTTCTGCAAGATCTGGTGAGAGGGCGCCTGAGGCCAGGAGATGGTCTGCTTTGGATGGGCAGCAGTTACATGAAAAGGTTCAACCGAAGGCGGGATCAGAAAGTTCAAAGGGCAGCTCACGCCAAATGCAGATGAGGACGCATCACAACCACGACTTCTTCAGGGCTACTTCTGAATGAAGACCAGCTGTGGCCTTTGGCACAGACTTGTGTACTTCTCTGTCAACAGCCTCCAGATCTCCTTGGGGCGGTGGGGAGAATGGAGTGCAGTGGCAGCTTATGACTTAACCCAGTGGTTGAGATATGAACTTCCATTGGCTTTGACAATTTACCAGCTGATGCTGACATAAAAGCCATAATAAAAAAGTTTCATTTCAAGGCAAACAGCTGCTGCTCTAGAATTTGTTACAGCTTAGTCAATTTTTCTGCTTTCTATTTGCAATGTACTTTTATTAGTAATATATTCTGTTGCCATTATTTCCCCAAAGTACATTTTTCCCGAGCCACTGAACATGTTTTTTTCCTGGAGAATATCAACATTGATGTAATAGGTCTTGCTGAAAAGATACACACATTTGTGCAAAAATGAAGAAATCTGAGATCTAGTGATATCTTTCTTACCAGGAATCATCCTCTGAGATTCTGATCTTCAATGACTTCAGTCCAGGTCTTATCCAGAATCAAACCGTAGTTCTCCAAAGGTCTACTTATTCAAATTGGCTTTGGAATATTGCATCCTGCCTATGCTGCCTGAAACGATGATTTACTAGTACTTAGGAAGTATCATCCAAATTCAGCAATTACAGGCTGTCCTCAGGAGACAGTCAATCCAGTGCTGCAGTTATTGGGAACAACAGCTGGTGTGCATGCTTCTAGTGAGATCTGCATGAAAGCAGTTATAGTATCTGGTCAGACCCCAACTGAAGTACTGTGTCCGGTTCTGTGCACCTCAGTTTAAAAAGGATGTTGACAACCTTGAATGGGTCCAGAAGAGGGCGACCAGGATTGTTAAAGGTCTGGAACATATGTCTTATGAGGAACAGCTTAGGGAGCTGCGATATGATAGCCATTTAAAAATATTTGACAGGATGTCATATCGAAGAGGGGAAGGGTTTGTTTTCCATTGTTTCAGAGACTAGGACTTGGGGAAATGGTCTCAAACTGCAGGAAAAGACGTTCAAACTGAACATTAGGAAGAACTTTCTGACGGTTAGAGCTGTTTGGCAGTGGAATATGCTGCCACAGAGGGCAGTGGAGTCTCCTCCTTTGGATGTCTTTAAGCCGAGGCTGGATGGCCATCTGTCGGGGGTACTTTGACGGGGGTTCCTGCATGGCAGGGGGTTGGACTTGGAAGGCCCTCAAGCCCCCTTCCAACTCTTATGATTCTATGATTCAGAATGACAGTCTATGCAGTTCATCCTTGTTTCCCATACTGTCCCAACAGATGCCTCTGGGAGCCTTCAAGCAGCACGTGAGGGCAACTCTCCTCTGCCCCTATTGCTCTTGAGCTTTGAACCATGATCAACAGCCAAGGATGGTTATATTATCTTTGAGGAGGAGGAGTTCTACATGGATAGGTTTGGATTCCAAATGCCATGAGCAGCCTTTCGCTCATGGAATCAGGCTTTGTCATTTCCCTCTTCCCATTGTAACACTAGCAGTGTCCCCCTTCCAAAACAAACAAAAAAGGTGTCCATACACTAGAATATGCATAAAGAAAACAGAAGTACAGTATTGTGTTAGTATCAAGACCAATAGGCTTCAATGGGAGCTTTCATGGATGACAATCCATGGGCTGTGGCACAAGACCCTGGAGTAGGGAGAGTGAAGGGACCCAAGTGTGGGTCTTGCATAACCCATGCTATTATTCACTCCGTTTCTTTATACAGTACACATAATTTACACTGGGGATTTCCATTAGCCATAGCTGCACACAGTGCATTATCCTACTCATCATCTGCCTCAGAGCTTATTGTTCCAAGCCAAAAAAAAAACAAAACCCTGCATGGATATTTTAGTTCCACTACTACAATGTAAGCCCATTTGTTACTAAGTTCTAGTGTTTGCAGAACTCATACACAAATATCAACTGATGATGGAAACTGTTACCTGATTTTTGGGCAGTTTTCATATTGAGCTGCACAGATGCAGTTAAAACTAGCAGTGAAGACCTTATCTTGGGGAGCTACGAATTTTGAATTAGACATTTGACCAACAAAGCTGTTTATAGAGGTTAGTTACGGTACGAGCTGGATTTACATTGTACAAACACATCAGCATCTCTGATATGGGGTTTGGGACATTCCTGTATCTCTCTATCCCTGGCCAAAGAGGATCATTTCAGTACAGTATAAGGTGATTGGCTTGGGATAATGATGAATGACTGCCAATAAATTGGCTGTGGCCAAACACATATCTGGATTAGTACATGGATCACTAGTGGTTTGGTTTGGTTCCAACCAAATGACATTGTCTTCATGTTTCCACTTAGACCGATCAGTCCTGCCCCCTTAAGAGCTGTCATGCAGCTTTCTGACACATTGGTAGGGTATGTGTTCCTTTTGGTATGGTTCAGCACAATCCTTATTAGCTTGCTGTGTGGATGGTTAGCTTGCACCCAGATGGAGCTGCAGGCAGCTTTATCCCAGGTGACAACTGTGCGACATAGCAGGTGGGCTGTGACATTAAAAGGGAGAACAGAGGAAAAAACCCTCTTCTATTTCCTTCCTTTTAAAAAAAGTTTCCCTAACTGATGCAATGCAATTCTAAAACCATGTTAGGTAGATGCTCTGTTCTTTCGGCATGCCTCTTACTTGAATCAGCAGCAACCACCATGGCAGCTGGCTGAATGACGGTCTCTGAAAAAGGGGGTGAAAGGTTTTTGTTGTTGTTGTTGGTGCCATGGGCTTTGTTCTCACACAGCAGAGCCCTGGTCGAGGAGAAAGTTAGTGGGAAAGGGGGATTGTGTGCCTTCTGTCTCTACATCCTTCACCCCAACATTTTCCCCTTGAGCCAGTTTGGCCAATGCCCTCTGCTGCTGCTTTTTCATCATGAGTAAACTGAGCAAACCTACAAATAAACAAAGTACACTAACAGGTAAATCAGCAATCAAAACATTACCGTGGACCCTTCTCACAGGAGAATAAATACCTCCAGTATAAACAGAAGGATCACTTGAGTGAGAGATAAAAATGGATCACATTGAAAATAAGAATTTTTTTACATCAAAACCAAATTCCTGTTTGGACAGGCCCTCAGTCTTTCAAAGATTGGGAAAGACATTCTCACAAATGTTACCAGAGTCAGAACTTGAAACTTACACCTTTGACTTGAGTTGACAGGCTATGCTTTAAAACTTACTCATAACACAGGAACCTGTTATGTACATCTGACCATTATTTTAACACTTTCAACCCCCCCCACTTGCACTGTCTACAGAAACAAATACTAGTAGTAGTACAAGTGGCAGGACCTGAGGTGTAGCGAAAAGTAAAAACCAGCCGGCAATGGCACAGAACAAGTTTAAACATGGAGAAAAATAATACACCATGTCAATATCTACTTAATGAGAGAGGAAAAAAAGAATGGAAGACTTAATTAGCATAGCCTGTAAACTAGAACATTTGTTAAATACCCAATACAAGCAATGACTGAAATTCCACAGGGAACTTGTACAGTTACAATAGCAAACTGTTATTCAGAAGTGTCTCTGCTAGATTTCTCAGGATTTCATGTTTTCTGTAAGAAGAAAAGCCGTTGGTTGAGGGTTGGGGGTGGGGAATGACACACACATATAATGAAGATGTCAGAGTTGAAAAATTTCCAGGATATCTTGAATAAAGGCATTCTGTCTAAATGAGACTTCTGGCAGGCACTCAGACCAGTGGGAGGAAAACCGGGTGGGTCGGGGTGGTGGTGGTGGAGGGCCACAGCCTGCATACAGATCTTCCTCACATTTGTTTTTTCAGATCACACACTATATTTAGCTCCAATCTGAATGTGCATGGTTTTAAACTCTTCCATTACAAATGAAGAGACTGGCGCTAAACAAGCCAGTTTTCTCATTTGCTTCTCAGAGAAAAGGGAAAGCATTTTGTTTTATCTTGACCTAAACTATTAATGGATCTGTTGCAACCAAAGTCATTTTTTCAAAGACCATAATCTTGCATCCCAGGTATTGATTTGATCCACACATTCTAGTAGACCTCTTCATTCTCCTTCTTCTCCGTTCCAATTGGATGAAGTTTCAGCCCTTTCTTGCATGAATTTCCTGCTACCAAACTGATGTTGTTGGGACAGTAATAACAATAAAATTAGATCCTTACAACTAGAGGCTGCCATTACATTCCATGCAGTTCTGAGGGTGTCCAATCTCCCAGAGTGGACTCTCTAGGTATACAAGGAAATGGGGATTGGCAGAAGTCTGGCACATTTAGTATTCTGCCAATGTCTCATGTATTTGCATTCCAAGTGCTACACAGAGGAAGATCCAGTTCAGACAAAATAACTGGTTGGTCTGCTGTTAAGTTTAGAGTCTTGCACATTTCAGAGACAAAGATGGAAAACAGCAAACATGGTAAAATTCTTTAATTTCGCTAGCAGGCAAAAAGGCTTGAAGAGGGACACAAGGTATTAAAAAGCCATCCTTTAGAGGTTTTTGTACTAGTCATAGTATAATCTGGGTTTTTTGTCCAATGACTTCATGTGGGCATACATGGGCAATTTCCCTCTCCATCCTTACTACATGCCTGAGAGGTAGCACAACAGGGCCAAGAACATATGCTGAGTTTTATGGCTCACTGGGGGTTAGAAGAGGGACCTCCCACATCCCCCTCCAACATACTGACCACTACTATCCTTACAACAGCTACCTAGAGAAGGTTACGGGTATCCTCACATTGCACATTCTAGACATATAAGCATATGTTCCCAATTACAACATTCTCTGCTGTGCAAAGTACAGTAGTCAAAACAAGAGAAATGAAAAAAAAAGCCTCCTCCCAGTTTCAAAATAACTTTCCTCATGCTGTGCATATTTTAGCATGACAACATAAAATTTTCTTTTCTGCCTCTTGATTCCTATGAGGAGTCAGAAGAAGAAAAGTAACTACTGCCTTCAAATCAACATCGTTTTCTTTGGAAACTTGCTGTGCACAATGAATGGCACTGTCATCTTGCAGTCTACATTTAGACGATCTCTAATATACCACCATGGCACAGTACTATAATGACCAAAATCCTGTTTGCTCAGCACAGTAAATTGCACTAGAGTAGACCCACTGAATCAGCAGGGATTTAGAGAGTCAATTCCTCCATATGTTCCACCAGTTAAAACAGGTCTATTTGAACTTCAACTTACTATGCTAAAGTAAGCCACTATTAGTTCCATTTGACTCAATGGAACTTATGGAAGAGCTGACTCGTCCAATTCTCATTGCCTTAATAGTATGATTTATTTTGGCCAACATTCCTTCAGTCTAACCCCCCACCCCCCACTGTCACATGAACAACATTTCAGAGCAAAATATGTATTTAAGTTTTTTTAGTTTAACTTCGAGAAAGTGAAAATTCTGGCTACACATTCATTCCTTCTCTCTCTCTGTCTTCCTCAATCCAGAACAATGGTTCCCAAATCCCAAGCTTGGGTCTCTGGATGTTCTTGGACTAAGACTCTGAGAAGCCTTTACCACTAGCTCTGCTGGCCAAGATTTCTGGGAGCTGTAGTCCCAAGAACATCTGGGGACCCAAGGATGGGAACCAGTGGTCTCAACACGTCTTCTGCTAAAACTAATTCTCTTAGATGGTGGTTGACACCAGATATTCTTCCAGATGGAATATTTTTTAATTAATTGGGAACATGTTATTAGGAAAATGTGTTATGGGCAAATATGGAAAACAGTGAATACATACTCATGAAAAGATAAACCAGAGTTGTCAAAAACACAGGATTTTATGAATGAGTTGCATGCTAGTGCACACAACGGTGCCTGAAACTTCCCACTATTGCAAATGGCTCAACAAATGAGAAATTGCTTGCTCAGTGTGTCACTCTGAATGGAGATCCTGACTTGCCCCTCCCATACAAGTCAGGATTTACAAGTTAAGAACAGGTGCTCATTGACAACAGAAGACGGGCAAGGATAGCCAGCTAGGGCAACAAGGAAAACAAACAATTCCTTCCATGTAAACCAGTGATTTCCCAGAGGAAAGTCCCAAATGCCTTCACCACTAGCTGTGCTGGCCAGCTTTTCTGGGAGTTGTGTTCCAAGAACATTTGGGGACTCAAGATTAGAAACACTTTATTTAGATGGTTATGTTGGGAAGAGAAGCCAAATGGCAGCGAACCACCTGCACACACAAGGATCTTCCACAATATACTTAAGACTCTGGATAATCTTGGTTTAACTTACCATGTGAGTAATGTCTATAATGACCCAAATAACCACGAAAGGCCAATATTAGAACTCAGGAAATGTCCATTTTATATTTTCCTCTTGAATCTGTGTGCATGGCTACATGCACAAATAAAAAGAAAATTAAGCAAAAAATTATAACCACCCAGAGTGACCTTGCTGCCAGATGGGTGGTATAAGAATCCAATAAATAAATAAATAAAATAAAATACTTTTGAAAATAATAGAAAATTTAAAACTGCTGTTGATGTGAAATCAAAAGTAAGCAGTATCCTTTTAACACTGCCCAAAATTCACAGCTGGTCCATGTAAAAATACACATACTTTGGTTTACATATACAGTGGACCCTCGTATAACAAACGGTTTGTATAACATAAAATCTGTACAACATAAAAATGGTTGCAATTAGGGATTACTGTTTTCAGTGCATTCCTATGAGAAATTTGTATAAAGGAAAATTTGTTTAACATAATTTTATTTGGAACAAATTAATTCTTTTATACAAGGTACCACTGTATTTCAAAAGAGCAGGCTAATAGACTTTTTTAACCTTACAGCAACCATTTAGAAAAATTCATCCAATGCTGTGCATTGTGCATGGTGAAAACAAACATTCTACAGTTGTACCAGTGCTAGCCCGAGTCCCCATAAATGGGCTCTAACACATACCAACCAAGCAATGCAACTAAGGTACATTTCATTTTTATGTGGAACACCAAATCCATGCATTTGACTGCTATGATTAAAAACTTTTATTCAGGAGACTTGATGCCCACATTAAATATGTCTCAGTAAATGAGGAAATTTTCTTGAATTTTAAACATGCACTGAAATGTTGTGGGGAGCGGGGTAGGGGAGAGGAGGAACATGTTGCACATTGTTTCAGTTAAGAAAAGATGAGTAAAGTATAATTTTCTTTATTCCTTTTACAGAAGTGGTATTTAAAATGTACACACATTACACTGGCTCATAAATAAAACTTCAAAAAACCTAAAAATTACCATACAGCTAAGAATTGTCTTTTATGTATTACAAAGCAGTAGGAAAAAGGATGAGGCTAGGTAAAAAGTGTATGAAAGTAGCATTTTCCTCATTTCATAATTATTTATATGAAAAACTTCCAAGAATTTCTGCAGTCTGGTAATCCCAAGTGCTACATATGTGAGTCTAAACAATGTTTCATTAGGAACTCCACCAAATCTGATGTCGAACAACATTACTTTATTAGTCTAAGATGAACTGTCCCTGTTATGTACAAAAGAGTAATTCTTCAGTTTGTCACAATTTGTTAAAAACAGTCATCTATTGCCTACAAGTAGGAAATTTCTCTTCTCAACATGGTTTTTCAATGTTAGCCATATGTACGAATAATACAGAAATATTGTGAAAAGACAATATTTGTAGAATTCAGGTTGAAAAAAATTCCTTCTTTATAAACAATGCATACAATATGTAGCATTTCTTTCTAAAAACTCCTAGGTAAGATACTAACACACAAATACTTGTATTCCTACTCTCTTAAAAAAACACATAAATGGATGCCCTCCACACAATGAACAATAACTTCCTTTTGATTTCACATGGGTTAAAGGACAGCATGTATGTACAAAAGAATGGGCTTTCATAGAGAAGATTAACCCCAAAGTATCTGTACACCTGAGCCTGTACTTCAAAGAATCTTGTGGTCAACAGCAATGTCTACAAAAGTAACAGAAAAGGTTCTTGCATAGCAGGGTGAGGTTAAACCCAAAGAAAGCTCGTCCATAATCTGACAAACTGTGGATCACCGAAGGGCAAAACTGTGAATTAGTGCAAAATCTAGTTAAGGTGTGTGTCGAGGTACAGAAGCCAACTGCAGTTGGTTTAGGATGCACATATAAAAATACTATCAACAATGTATGTGACTTGCTGTAGAGAAATAAAGGACACCTGTGTAAGGACTCCCTCCTTCGCTCTCTCTCCTGTTGGCTTCCTTTTTACATACCTGTCCTAGTAGAAAAGTTAAAAATGAAACACACTTTTGAGAACATTTTAACCTCACACAATCAAGCTGCTCCTTATCATCTCATTTTGCAATGGGAAATGATCATTCTCACACAACTCCGTTGCCATCAAGATGAAATTTGTGGCACCACAGTAGAATTTTATTATATTTGATTAAAAATGACTAGAAACACACTTGGGGTTTGTTCATCTTTCGCCCTTGCCACATTTCCATCCTATCTCAGGACCCTTACACTTCAGAATAAACCTCCAAAACTTACAAACATGTTAGTGAACATTCAAAAGACACCTACATCTGTGGAGAGAACGAGGATCTCCATTTATTTTGTTTCATATACATCCATATTTTGAATTTTTAATACAAAAAGAAAAAAAATTAGAATCTGACAAATGTTTACAAACAAGATACCTTCAAATAGATTTTTACTCATCTCAGTCCGGTGCAGAGTAAATGACATTGTACTGTTATATTCAAGGCAACAAAGTCTGTAGTCCACTGACTTTAATGCAAGCTTAATTGTTTTCATCTACCATGAACAATAAACTCATTGTTGATTCCCAGTTTATTTGTGCACATGTGTACATAGCAGCTCCTTTCATAGAAAGAAAAGACATCTAGAGGTCATCTTGTACTTTTACCTACAGGAATCATGGGAAGATACAGAATGGGTTACATATAACCAGGGCTTGAGGATTATAAGAAAAAAAATAATTAGCTGACAAATGAGGGCAGCAATAAAAAAGCGTCCTTTTGCAACAATAAATAAATACAGTCAAAAGTTCTCTGTGTGGACTTTAAACCAGCTTCTTCACTGAAGAACAGATGTGGCATTTCCATGGAGTTAGAGTGTGACCCCATTTTATTGTATCGTGTTTACTCTTGTTTTTCTTTCTTTCTCATCCTTCAACAAAACATTTTCCTGTTTCTGCCACGACAGCGCAATTTCATCTTGACAAGAAAACGATGCTGATTTTCATTCATTTGTCCTTTGGACAAAATTAGTCGAGGATATAATCTGATGTGACTGATAAAAATGCAGTTTACATCAAGACTTGTCAGGACGTCCTGACTAAAAATCTCTGGCTTCCCCATTTAAAAAGTTTCAGATAACCAGATTCTTGCAGTTTGTGTATTAGGGCAACACGTGGAACTTTTAAGAAGCTGTTGACTGCAGCTTGTTGTTATGAGACCTGCAGAATGCAGAAAAGGGGAACAAGTAAGCACCCTTTATTTAAGGGACCTCAAGTGCCTGAAGTCAAGGCCAAGGACTTTCCTGCTCCTGTTCAGCCAAACCCTATATAGAGAAACAGCTTTCCATTACACAGATTCCTTCAGTTCTGCTCAAACCCATGAAACATCCTCCAAACAGACAGGTACCTGGACACCTGGACAGAGAGGTACATGGCAATCAACATATACCCAGTTTACAGTGCTTTAGGACTTGGTTTGACAAATACATATGTACTGACAGAAACTAAATTAAAAATAGCACACTTTTTGTGATGATTCATGATTTTTCTTTCTTTTTGGAAGTGTTTATTAAAATGAATTAACTGATATTACATAGCTTCCATGCCTATTATTGGCCTCAGATTTGATACAGTATTCAAAGAATTGAGTTTTATTTACTAGCATAACACTGATTCCACATCAAACCATCGCTTAAAATTAAACAACACATATGAATTTTTAAAAGAGGTGGTTAATGACATGGTGCAACAAAAGAGTAAGCAAAGATCCAGTTCTGATTCCGGTAAGAAAGGTCAGACTAAATTTAGCACAATCTGCAAAAAAAGCACAAAGAATATGGGTGGTATGAATGAAGCAGTAATGGGAGTGGCAACTGAACAATAAGAGTTGATGATAAACTAAATACAAGGGTGTGTGTGGGGGGGAGAGAACGGCAGTTTGAGAAGCTTCACCTGAACTTCAATTTCTTCTGCACATTATTGTGTCATCTGTACTTCTCAATGGAAAGTTATCACAGAGGAAACGCAAGAGCATCTTCCAGTGCATTAGCTACCATAACACTGTCTGGCTATGCTACTAAATTTCACCTGATGGAGCCTGCTGCAATTCACTATGCTTATGTCCAGCAACATGTGTTCAAGCCGTCCCCAAATGCTGTGTTCTTTTCACTGATTACCCCGGGAACTGAGCAGATACTTAGATCAATGCCAATGCCAATTGCAAACATTCCGTTTTAGCTGTACCTCTGTCCATGATTGGTAGTGGGGCAGCGAAAAAAATCTTGTAAATAAATAAATAAATAAATGGGTCAATTCTTTAATCTGATAAACTCAAACTCTGCCAGTAGCTCGCTCATACCACTCCACTGAAAGTTTGTCTTACTGGGAAATTGTGAGGAAAATCAGACTTTTGTTAAAAAAGAGAGAGAGAGAGAGAGAGAGAGAGAGAGAGAGAGAGAACTCCCAAGTTTTATGTGGTGAAATGTATGCTACGTTAACAAATGCATGTCCTATGGAGAAAAGCTACGCACCTGCTTGCTTTGAATCCTTTTAATTTCTGTACAAAGTACGACTCGAGAACCTCCGCACATTGATAAAAAGGAGAGTCATTTGGATTGTAGTAACGACAGTTGTCAAATATTTTGGTCATGTCGGCCACAAACTCCGTCACTTTTTTGTAGTAACGTTTCAGTACTCTTTCCTCCATGGTGGAAAGATCTTAAAAATAAGCAAATATTATTCAAAAACAAGATGTTAGTCATCCAGACATTTCAGCCCATATCCAGAAAACATGAAAACAGCTAAGATTCTGACCACTTTTCTTATCAACAGACTGAAAATTGGCAGTTAGAAAGCTTTAGATAGTTCAAGAGCATGGAGAAAAAGAGCCAGTGTTAATTATTATAAACTTGGGCAGAAGGTGAAAGGAGATGAATAGATATGGAACCCTCTTTTGGCACTGCCCTCTCAGATGAGGAGGTGGAGCAGGGAAGCCCATAGCACTGCTGCCTTGAGCCGTCAGTCATCACAGGAGATGGGGGAAAGAAGGGCACATTGTGATTGGTGAGCAGACAGGCACACTGTGGAGGTGTGGAAGGGAGTGTTCATTGCCTGGGGAATGGGTGAGTGGGCAGGACATGCTGAAGAAGGGATTGTGCCCTGTCTGGAGAACACCTGTGAAGGCGGTTCATGCCCATCTCTAAAGATGAGGTTGAGTCAAATAAGAAAAAGCAGTTCCAAGAGAGAGCTACACTTATGGATTATTGCTGCACGGGAATACAGCAAATGATATCGTGTGGCAGAGCAACTTAACATTCCACAAGACAATTCTCAAAATGAGGAAATCCCAACTGCAGTCAACGGAATGGGTAATTTATTTGGCATGGCAATAAGAAGTTCCTTCCAAGTACACATAGCCTTCATGTATCATATGATTTTTTTTTTGACGTCCCAAACTTCCCTCCTGGCGGGAAATAGAGGATAAACAAGGAGTAAAGGGGGGATGAGAATGAAAGAAAATAACAAGAAAGCACCCTACATGCTTATTTTGTGCATCCAGAGCCCTTTGTCTTCAACTATAGAAAAAGAATCAGTTACTTACCTGTAAAGGTGGTTCTTCAAGTGGACCTTCGTGAAGCCAGACAGATGGGCTTCCCAAGTGCCCTTGTGCTGAGGTCGGACTTCCCTAGCAACAGGAAAGTGCGTTAGTCTCCTCCCCCTCGCACTGGATTTTGGGTTTTTCCCTTTGCCAGAGGTGAACAAAGTGAAGTTATTATTCCTGTTTGAACAGTCTCTGGACTGCTGTCTACTGAAAGTAGGTTGATAGTCAGTGTGATATGAAGATCGTTTTTTGTGAAAATGAAAGGGCCGCTGTTGACGTTGTGGAACAACATTGAGCTTCTTAGCAGTGTTTTATTTCTTATGTCTATCCTCCATGATATTGTTAGTGGAAGGATGAAAGAGACTGTCGCCTTCAAACGGGAACTGTTTTATGTGAGCTTTATGATCTTTGGTCAAATCGTGGAGCGGAGCCATGCATGGTGCGGAGAATTATAGAAGCACCGAGGATCTTAGATGAGCAGTCAAAGGCGTGTCTAGAAGAACGCATTTGTTGCGCTGTAAGAGCCATCACCTCCTCAAAGATAGTAGAGGCATCTGAACATTTATCTTCACGGTGATAGGTCCCCATGGCATCTTCCAGTGCATTAGTTTGCAATTTTAGATAAGAGGGAAGAAAAAGCATAAATGCTTCTTCCTAAATTGTCCAATTTCTGACCCTCCTTGGAAGGCGGAATGGGAACTTGCTTAGACCTTGGCTGGACTTGCAAGGACACCACAACAACCAACTTTGGTACTGGGTGTTTAGAAAGAAAGGGCGCCTTATCATCATGCACTTCATCATAGAGCCCCTCAATTCTCCTTGAGACGGATAGTGCTGAAATTTTCTTGAAAGATTCCTTGGCCATGGATACAAAGGATAGGAACATGGCGAGATGCACAGGCGAGGCATCTCCTGTGGAGATTTTTTCCAAAGATGTGATCCATGTGACAAGGTTTTGGGTGCTGTGTGGGTAAGTAAATGGACTTAGCCATGCGGAGGACAAAATCCAAATAGTTATGCATAGCTTCAGAAGATGAAGGTGGTGTCCTATCCTCTACATCCGAATCAGGAGTAGTGGCATAACAAATAGAGTCACCTTCAGGCTCGTCATTGGATCTGTAGGAAGAAGCAGAGTCGGAACCAGGAGATGAAGTGGTTTGAGCCCTGGATGGATGAGATGTAGAATCTGACTGAAGAAGCCACTGAGAGCCATCAAATTTTATCGAAAATTTTGGAAGAGGTGGTAACGGCATCAATGTGGATGGACAGGTTGAGGCCGAAGGCTGGCTTGAGATATGTAAGGGTGCAGTGGAATCTGTGGCCTGGATTGCGGATGAAGTCAAAGTAGTGGCAAGTTTATCGGGTCCGAAGTCGGGTGTATAGTCAAAGTCGACGGAGGGAGGATCATCGGTGTATTATAAGATGAGGGCGGTTGAAGATGCTAATTGGTACCGGTCATGCAACTGTGGGATGCTTGTGTCCAGGTAGGAAATGAAGTCAAAGTCTTTGACACCAAGAGGATGACCATGATGGAGGATATTGAAAGTGTCGTACAGAAGACGGTTTGTGATGACAAAGGAATGGTGTCAAAGCATCAGTACCATGGAAGTCGACAGAAGCGGAGTCGACAGCGGTATCAACGGGGTGTGCAAGTGTATGGGCTTGGAATGGACAGTAGACATCAGAGAATGCACGTCGATCCACATGGAAGACGGAGCCGAAGAGAAGTGGGCGTCTTTCAAAGAGTCTCGCTTTCAATGAGAGTGGTGCTTCTTTGCTTTCCGGGCAAATTGCTGTGGAATAAGCTGAGGAGCCGGCACAGTCGTTAATAACTGAGAGGCCGCTCCCTCCGACACCGAGGTCGCTCCAGGACTTAGCAATGGAACAGAAACAGCTGAAGTGGTGTCAGGCATCAATACATTAGCCGAATCAGGAGTTGATGCCAATAGAGCATGGTGTACCAGCTCAGGAAGAGACTGAGTTTTCGGAAAAACAGCCAAGACCATTGAGATATCAGGCAGTTCCTCGATACCGGAAGAGTTTGATCCCGATGATGAAGACGATTCTGATGGAAAAAGAGGTTCATAGCCAGGTTGAGGTTGAGGAGACATCATCGGTTGATCGGTGTCGAGGACGATGACATTGTACGAAGTAGAAATTTGAGCTTGAAGTGTCGGTCTCGAAGTCGATGAAGATGGATGTTTTGAAGTCGAAGAATGCTTCAATGTCGATGTCGATTTGTGTGGCTGGTCGAGCACAGGGAGTCATTTTCTTGACTATTTTTTTCAGCATTGAAACTGGCTTCAAGTGCTTCTTACATTTTGAAGATGGTGAAGCTGTGGGGGTGCCGCAGTGGATTCCATCGACCCCAGTCAAAGAGCTTTTTCAAGCAGATAAGTACTAAGACGAAACTGACGGTTTTTGAGGGTCTGGGCCCCGAAGTTCTTACAAATATTACAGGAGTCAGGTTGATGGGTCTCACCCAGACAGTACAGGTACTTCTGATACATATCAGAGTGTGGGATCTTCCCTTTGCAAGCGACACAATGCTTAAAGGGCGGTTGCAAGGCCATAAACGGAGATCCGGAGAGGAAATTTCAAAAAGTAAGGGAAACTAACAAAGCATGACCTCTTAGCGCGGCTTTAAGAGGGAACTGAGGCATTTAGGCGGGAACTCGCTCGCACATGCCCAGTGCAAGGGGGAGGAGACTAACAAACTTTCCTGTTGCTAGGGAAGTCTGTCCTCAGTGCAAGGGCACTTGGGAAACCCATCTGTGTGGCTTCGCGAAGGCCACGATGAAGAACATTCTGTTTAATAATAAAAGAAAAGCATTAAGAAATAGTCAAGGTTGATCCAGCCAATACATTCTACTTTCTACTTGCTTAAATGTGTAGAATCTTGTTTCCTTTAAAAATTGGTCTGGTCTGAGCTGTGAATAAGAAGTGTGTGTGCTGAAAACATTGAAGCCTTGCTCCCAGCTCAGGTCTCATGCCTGCCCAATGGTCCCTGCCTTTGTAGTTATTGTCATGTGCCATAAAGTCACCTATGATTCATGGCAATACCATGAGTAAGTGACCCCTGAAATGTCATATCCTTAATAGCCTTACTTAGCTCTTGTAAACTCAATGTTGTGGCTTCCTTTATGGAATCCATCTCATACTCACTTTTCCCTGTTTTCTTGCCGTCTTTCACCTTTCCCCACCATTATTGTCTTTTCCAGTGAGTCTTGTCTTTCTTATAATGTACCTAAAATATGACAGCTTTTGTTTTGTAATCTTTTGTCTCCAGATACCATTCAGGCCTGATTTGATCCAGTACTCATTGGTTTATCTTTCTGACAGACCTGGGTATCTTGCATTCAGTGCTCTTTTTCAAATGAATCCACCCCCCCCCCCAAAAAAAAGATTTCTTCACTGTCTAGATTCATAGTAACTGGAAATACAGTAACGTGGATGATCTTGGCCATGGCCTCCAGTGATACATCCGTACACCTTATTATTTCTAGTTCCTGTCATTTTAAATCTCATCTTCTTCTGACTTCTTGGACTGCAGCCTCCACTTCGACTGACAATTAAACCAAGGTATAATTTTTTTAACTATTTCAGTTTCTTCCCTGACAACATTAAAGTTGTGTACTTCTACAATAACATTTTTCTCCTCCTTATGTTCTACTGCAATCTTTCATGATTTCTTTTTTCACTAAAAGTTGTTTCCAGGTTATTGCTGCATTATGACAGTAAGAAGGTTTCACCTGCATATCTTAAATTATTGATCCCCCCCCCATCAATTTTCACTCCACATTCATCTGGATCTAATTCAATTCTCTGTATGATATGAACATAGAGAGACTGAACAAACAGGGAGATAAGTTACTCCCTTGTGTGTGACACTTATGCATATGGGAAACAATTTTGTTTATCTACATTTTGTCATAAGAGAAACTACACCACAATGCAGGTTACGCATCGTAACAATTAAGTGATGAGTCATGGACATGGGGTCACGAAGAGTCGGTCACGACTGTAACAACGGAACACACACACATAACCATTTATTTCAGAATAATCCATAGTTTTCAAGAATCCAGGCAGTCAAAGGGATTGCTGTAATGTCTAAAATTTTCTTCTGAAACCCTTTGGTAGGCTCCAGTCATTGATGAGTATTTTCAATACAGTCTCAAGTGCTCCCCGCTCCCCCCCCAAGTGATTTTGATTATTTTCTTGCTTCCATACGGTAAATGTCTTTGTTATAGTACCCTAAGCATCACTTTGATGACATGGGACATTAATGCAAAGGTCCTACAGTTACTGCACTCTTTGGCATTTATTTTCTTGGATGCCAAAACGATGTATTGAGTATTTCCAGGCTTTGGGCCACTGTTTTGTTTGCCATATTTGTCGGTATACTCTTGCTAGGATTTTGACAAACTCAGCCTCTTAAGTTTGGAATAATTCTATCACCATTCTATTTCCTCTTGGTGAAATGGAATAGTGACTGAATTCTCCTAAATGCATTCACAGCAGTTTTTTCACTTTCTAAAACTGTGGGTTTTTCATCACGGGATTCCTCTTCAAAGGAATCTGTCATCATTTTATTCTTCTCTATTGTTACTCTGTATAGTCTTTCCACATTGTTTTTACTTTATCCTGCTAAGACATCACCTCCTCAGTTGATTTCTGCATCTTCAATAATCTAAGTGTAAAATTCCCTTTGATTTCTTGGACCTTCCTGAAGAGATCATTTGTTTTTATTTCATGTTCTTTTCTTCTATGTATTTGAACTAGATGCTAAAAAGGTTCTCTTTGTCTCTGCTTGATAGTAACGGAAAAGCTACATGTAAAATTCTGACCCTAATCCTGTCACTCTTTACTTGTGTTTCTCTCATGTCCTTAACAATTTCAAGTACAGTATTTGACTGTGTAAAAGACTATTTTTTTGTCTAAAATTGTTAGACTAAAAATTGAGGTTTGTCTTATACATGGAAGTAAGCTGAGGAGAGAACTGTGTAGTTCAGGGGTGCCCAAACTTTTTGTAAGGAGGGCCAGATTTGGTGGCTGAGAATGTGTCAGGGGCCGGTTGCTCCCCAACCCTGCCACCCCACTGCAAGCCCCACCTACTTTCTTTAAAAAAATGGGATGAAGGAGGGGGAGGGAGGGGTGGGCCAGCCAGCCGCGGGCCACTCAGAATGGCCTGACGGGCCGGATTTGCCCCCCCACCCCACCCCACCCCACCCCCCGGGCCGGACCTTGGGCAGGACTGGTGTAGTTGCAAAACTGTAATTTTCGATTGGAAAAGTTGGGGTTGTCTTATATGTGGAAAAATACGATATTTCTTCCATCATCAATCTAGGCTCTTCCTTTTTTTAAACTATAGGAATAGTCTTTTGCATTCTTCTCTATCATTGGTTAAAATCCACAGTTCCTCTGGTTCACAGTCAACTAAGTTTAGTAATGTAGGTGTGTTCTTTATGTGGACTGTAAATTCATCAGAAATTTTACTTCAGTTAAAGTATATTGCAGAACTACACCCCCTCGCATTTTATAAATATTTTAGTATAGCGGTGCCTCCTAAGACAAATTTAATTGGTTCCAGGGATCCATTCTTCTTATGAAAAAAAATGGTCTTAAGAAGCATGGCTTCCCATAGGAATGCATGGAAAACCAATTAATCCATTACAGAGGGTTACATTGATTTTCAATGCATTTCTATGGGAATGCTGTCACAAAACCACTCAATCAATTGGCAGCTTTCCGCTTCTGGTTGATTGAGGGGGTTTATCCCAGCCCAACAAAGGGGGGGGGAGCGTTTCCCTTTCTTTGATGAGTTGGGGCAGGGGAAAAGCTCCCCCCCTTTTGCTGGCTGTCCCAACCGGGGGGGTGGGGAGTGGGGGAGGACTCGCCCACTCATCCCATTCCTGCATTGGGGAAGCGACCTCTCCAAGGGCTCCGTAAACAGAGGCTGCCTGCCTTCCTTTCACTAGCCTCCGCAAACACAGGGGCTGGTGAAAGGAAGGCAGCACCTTGCGTGGGCTTGCACACACAAGGTGCTACCTTCCCTTCCCCAGCCTCTCTGTTCATGGAAACACAGAGAGGCTGAGGAAGGGAAGGCAGTGCCTTGTGTGTGCTGCTGCCCAGCCTCTCCGTTCACAGAGGCTAGGAAACAAAGGCAGGCAGCCTCTGTGGATGGATCCCTTTCAAGGGCGACATGCACGGAGCCCACAGTGAAGTGGAGGCAGAGGCTTGTGAGCCGCTTCCTGCTCTTGGGCTTGGGATCCTTGCACAGAGCTCTTTAAAGAGATCCATCCATCCACAGAACCCAAGCCGAAGGGGAGGCAGCGGTGGCTTCCACCCTGGCTTTTGAATGTCATGCACCCATAACCTCTCGGGTTGTTGGTGCCCAAAATTCAAATGCCTGCCCTGTAAGATGGACTTTTTGCAAGACATCCAGTAAAATGCCTATACCGGTAAATTTCATTCATCTTGCGAGGTACCACTGTATATCTTTTCATGTGACAACACTGAAGAAATGACACTTGGCTACAGTGTAAAGCTGTAAGGATACAGCTTGTATAACAATGTAAATGTGCTGTCCCCTCAAAGTAACACACTTGTCTTTGTACTCCTCAGCTGGTTGCCGCCACACGCTTGACACCATCTGAACCAAATAAGTTTATGGTTCCAGAAATCCATGTCCTTGGTCTGCTTGTCTGCAGCAAACCGTAGGTAGGTTTTCTTGTGCATCATCTTTAGAAGAGGCTTCCTTCTGGGACAACAACCCTGCAGACCAATTTGTTGCAGTGTGCAGCGTATGGTCTGAGCACTGACAGGCTGACCCTCCCTACCCCTTTAACCTCTGCAGCAATGTCTATTTCATATGTCTATTTCCAAAAGCCAACCTCTGGATGTGACACTGAGCACGGGCACTCAACCTCTTTGATCGATAATGGCAAGGCCTGTTGTGAGTGGAACTTGTCCTGTTAAACCACTATATCAGGGGTGCCCAAACTTTTTGTAAGGAGGGCCAGATTTGGTGGCTGAGAATGTGTCAGGGGCCGGTTGCTCCCCAACCCTGCCACCCCACTGTAAGCCCCACCCACTTTCTTTAAAAAACATGGGGTGAAGGAGGGGGAGGGAGGGGTGGGCCAATAAGCCGCGGGCCACTCAGAATGGCCTGACGGGCTGGATTTGGCCCCCGGGCCAGACTTTGGGCAGGCCTGCACTATATGGTCTTGGCCACCATGCTGCAGCTCAATTTCAGGGTCCTACCAATCTGCTTATAGCCTAGGCCAGTAGGGATGGACCTTTGGCATTCCAGATGTTTTGGACAACTCCCGCAGCCCTTTGTCATTGGCAATTTAGGCTTGGAATTCTGGGAGTTGTGGTCCAAAACATCTGGAGTGCCGAAGGTTTGCCACCACTGGCCTAGGCCATCTTTAGGCAGACCAATAATTTGTTTTTTCAGATCCTCAGATAGTTCATTACCATGAGGTGCCATGTGGAAGTTCAAGTGACTATTGACTAGTATGAGAGAGTGAGAGTGATAACACCAAATGCAAGAGTGAGAGCAATAATATCTGCTCCCCCTTCACACCTAAGACACTGTGACTAGAGATGGGCACGAAATGAATTTTTAATTCGTTTTGTTATTTGTTTCATTACAGAATGAAACAAATAATGAACAGACCCATCAACGAAAAACAAAATGAAACGAAATGGATATTTTCGTTTTGTTTGCTTTGTTTTTCGTTTTCCCACAGGAATGCATTGAAACAATGCATTCCTATAGGAAAAAGCCGGCAGCCCCCCCCCCCGCCATGTGGGGGAAACAACAGGCTTTTTTTCCTGTTGAAGCCACCACCAATCAGCTGTAGCGTGGGACACTGGCGGCGGCGGGGGGGGGAGATTTAAAAGCCTGCCCTTTCCCCCACCTGATTGGGCATGATAAAAAATAAATTTAAAAAAACCCAAAAAAGTGCCACCCAGCCTGTGGGCCGTCTGGTCAGTGTGAGAAAACAAACAAGCAAGCAAGCAAGCAAACAAACAAACAAACAAACTTAAAAAAGCACCAACCTGGTTGGCACGATAAGGGAAAATAAAAAAATAAAAAAACAAAACAAAAAAAAAAAGCACTGACCCAACCCGCAGGCCAGCACGATAAGGGAAAATAGAAAATTTTAAAAACAACAACAAACCAAAAAAAATACACTGACCCAGCCCGCATGCCAGCTGGTTGGCACGATAATGGAAAATAAAAACTAAAAATAAATGAAAAACACGCCGAACCAGTCCACGGGCCAGCTAGTTGGCACAAGAAAAAAATTTAAAAATTAGAAAAAAGGAACCAACCCAGCCCCCAGGCCAGCTGGTCGGTGCAAGGTAAAATAATAATAATAATAATAATAATAATAATAATAATAATAATAATAAATGAAACAAACTTTAAAAAAATTATTTCATTTTAAATGAACCAAAAACAATTTAAAAAATGAAAAATGATATAAAATGCCTACTTGTCTACTTGTGACACTAACAGGTCTCATTTCACCAGGGAGGGAAAACAACTACTTGGGCCCAATTTGGACATTGTCCCTTAGTGGTGTACTCACTTTTGTTGCCAGCAGTTTAGACATAAATGACTGTGTGTTGGGTTAGTTTGAGGAGACAGCACATTTCCACTGTTATACAAGCTGTATATTCACTGCTTTACATTGTAACCAAGTGTCATTTCTTCAGTTTTATCACATTATACACTAAAATATTTACAAAATGTGAGGTTGTGTACTCACTTGTATATCAAAGAATTTGAGTCATGGCAAATGGACTTCTTTTCTTGTGGGGTTGAAGCGTTTTGCTACTCATTCAAGTAGCTTCTTCAGTCTTCTCTATAGGTCTGCCATAAATGCTACTTGGGTGAGTAACGAAAGCTACTTGGATGATTAATGAAACATTCGGATATATTTTGAGTATTTTACTACTCTTAACTAATGAGTTCACCACTGTAACAGACAGGCAATACACTCACCCATAGGTTCTTTGATAACAGCGTAATAATCTGGAGCATCATTAGGATCTACTGGTTCCAGGAAGGGCCATGCCATCTTGTGAGCCTGTTGAGAAAAGATTATGGATTACAATAGATAGCCCATTCATTAAGATAAACTTTACTCCACCCTAAATCTAATGTGTGTCAATTGTGTAGCACTGGGACAGGACAGGTTACTGGGGGAAAAGCTGCCTCTGACTTCAGGGGAGTTTCCTTTTGTGAATTTTGTTTTGAGTTTCTGCTCAGGAGCCTCTTTCCAACCCTGATGAAATCAAAGTCCATCAAAACAAAAGATCTATTGAAACTCGATGTAGGTTTGCTGAGGAGCTGATCCAGCATTGTGGTCCTCAATGGCTCACCCTCCAGACAGGACCTTCAACTCCTGGAATCCCTGACAATTACTGTGTTTTTCTCTCCATAAGATGCACTGGAACATAAGACGCACCTAGTTTTAGAGGTACAGTCAGGTCCATAAATATTGGGACATTGACACAATTCTAACATTTCTGGCTCTATACACCACCACGATGGATTTGAGACGAAACGAACAAGATGTGCTTTAACTCCAGACTGTCAGCTTTAATTTGAGGGTAGTTACATCTGCAAACCGTTGTAATTCCTACACCATTCGCCTGATTTGGATGTAACTCCTCTCCAATCAAAGCTGACAGTCTGGAGTTAAAGCACATCTTGTTTGTTTCGTCTCAAATCTATTGTGGTGGTGTATAGAACCAGAAATGTTAGAATTGTGTCAATGTCCCAATATTTATGGACCTGACTGTATGTATGTGTAAAAAAAATATCATACATATATACCGCGGTCTCTAGTCCCAGTTTACTCTCCAGCCATGCTGCTCTTGGGAAACCCGGAGTGGCATGACTGGAGAGTAAAATGCAGAGACAAGCCACCCCCATCCCTGCCTGGGTCTCCATGCTGGGAAGCCTCTGACCCCAGAAGAGGCTTCCTGATCCAGCTGTTTTAAAAAAAACTACCTTGCATGATTGATTTGTTCTACAGAATAGAAGAGGGAGAGTAAACAGCCCTACTGGAGACCACAGAGATGAGAAATAGGCTAGAGAGTAACCACCCACCATGACAAGACAGGCTGAATGTGAGAGTTCCCTCCCCTGGATTCACATTCTGCCTGTCTTGAAGAGTGGCTCTATGGTCATCATGGTGGGTGGTTACTCTCTAGCCCGTTTCTCATCTCTATGGTCTCTGGTAGGGCTGTTTAGTCTCCCTGTTCTATTCTACAGAAAAAGGCAATAATTCAAGGTACATTTTTAAAATAGCCAGGTCAGGAAGCATCCGCTCAGACCTGCACCGGGTCCAGAGGCCTCCGCAGAAACCGCTCCGGAGTCTCCCGGCAGTGGTATATTCACCCTATAAGACACACAGAAATTTCTCCTTACTGTTGAGGGTGTGTGTGAACGCATCTTACAGAGTGAAAAATACAGTAGCTTTACAGGCTGAAGCTTCCGGGATCTGAGTTCCAAAACATCTGGGGGACAAAAAGCAGGCAACTCTGTATTAAATGTCTTTCGTTGGCCAAGATTTCATCCTTACCTGAAGCGAACGTAACACTCGCTTCAGCCCCTCGTAATCTTTCTCTGTCAAGGGGCTGAGTACTGTCATGGCGTCTTCCGTGGACTGACACTGCGGGCAGACATACTCGTCAATGAGATCTGCCTCACTCTGCAAGATCCCAACGCAGCGCCCGTGATACCAGTTCTGGCACCGATCACAGCCAATGTAAAATCTGCAGGAAATTGTTAACAGCTTTAGTCCCCGGCACATGAAAATCCTTCACTGTTTAAAAATATCCTGAACGTAGTCAGGACCTGTGTTACTGAAAAATGAACATGCTTTCAGAAGTACAAGCCCAACGCCTCATTATCAACAGTGACGAATCAAAGACAGATGAAATACCTGTAATTTATCATTTTAAAGCTGAAAAGGAATATAAATGAAGCCCCAAAACTACACACAATCATTTCATCAGGTTTCTCTTTCCTTCTGATCAACTATTTTTCAATACACTATTAGCATATTTGTAGATTTGAAGTCATAGTCCTACAACATAGGATAAAAGAGGTCACAAGAGACTTAACACCACATAGACTCCATTACTATAATCATGTTTAAACTACGGTAAATACATTAATTGTAATTATAAACTCCTACAAACTAATGCATTTTCTTGAAAACCCGCTGTAATAAATCAGAAAAATCATCCTGCCCTAAATAACATCATGCTTTACTGGCAATAGGAAAAAAACTGTACTTTTTCTGAATGGCAAATATACAATTCAGAGATATTTGGTAGATGTTTTAAAAGTGACACCACTTGACACAACACACGTGGAACAATATTTGTTTGTTGGTTTAAGAAACACATTACCAAACTCAGAGCAGTTTTCCACCTGAATATTATATAAGAGGTTCTTGTCAGAACTCACTGTGACTCATCATAAGGTGTTCTGCAGATACAGTACAATTCCTCACTGCTGCCCTCTTGTGCCCGTTTACAATCATTACAGATGTACACATCCATTTTCTTAGCCTCCTTTTCTGTGATGCCAACACATTCTCCATGATACCAGTTAGTACAAAGATCACAGCCAATATAGAACCTAAAAGTATTTACAATGAAAATGACAATGTAATTGTCATTTCAAATGGCATGGCACTTGCTAACCTAAATTTCTGATTTTTTTAAAAAACTTCCTTAGCTACATTAACCTATCCTTCCAAAACTAGCATCTGAAGCTACTGTACATAATTTTCAAAGAGCTATTTCAACAGCTTTTTATTCTTTCTTTCTTTCAAAAAGGTCAGTTGATATGCACTGAGCTCTCGGAAACACGTGAACATCTCAACTGGGAATGTACAAAGACAAGGCCAAAGAAAAAGATCTACATTTTCCAAACCAAGAAGCTCCTTGAGTCCAGTAGCAATTCTTAAGTTCTGAAAATGCAGGCCTTCATTTCAAAACAAAGTGAAGTGCAGACACAACTAGAAGTTACAGATACACTAAAAAGAGCATGCATACCAGCCATGTGTAAAATACATATTGGTATAACATGACATGAAGAAAAAATGGGACAAGTGGATGCACATTTTTGATGTCTAAAGAACTGCCTGAAATCAATGGAATTTGACTTCACAAACTGAAAAAATGTAGACCATTCTTTCAAGAAGATCTGTTATCAGACAAGACTATGTGGCTGTTTTGACATGGCATGGTAATGAGGTTAAAAGAATAGGCATTTCTGTCAAGAACCTCAAAATAGTAAGCTTGCAAACCTACCATATACTAAATACAGGTACTTCCTGTAACTACAGTTCTTCGGTTGATTATCTGTGAACTTACAAACATGAGGTCTGTGCCTCCGAGGACACCACTGTGCAAGGAGAGCCCATGTGTGTGAATCACAGAGAGCACCCAGAAGAATAAATTCAAACATGACTTAAATAAAATTATGCAGAAGGGCAGTTTGAGCTCCTGACAAGTCACAGTACAGGGTGGCACCACGTGAATGAGCCTCAGGCTCAAGCACCCACCTAGCTGCCCAGTGCAATTACCATAATTCCCTTTTGGATCAGCCATGCTGCTGAACTGAACCATCCCTGGCCTGTGTTTGTCTTATAAAATCCAACTTTAAAACTGGGTTGTTGTTTTTGATGCAAGGTTTGCCCCAAATCAAAGAAGATGGGTGGGGAAGGATCATGTGATCCCAAGACTCGTCCTAGAAGTGTTGTTCTGGTTTAAAACCACCTGAACCTTCTTTTTTAGAGGGTTTCTGTTGCTTAATCTCCCCTCCCCCCAGCACTATGTGAGTAGTCAGTTCTAATGCAAAAAGCTATAGCACTAAGATGCTAATATTGGTACAATTCCCTCTCCTCAAATACCCCCCAGCCTTCTCTGCAGTATCTCAGAATACATTTACAAAGGCTTGTGTTTGATGATAATGAAGTTCTCTCTGCACCACCACCAAATACAGTGGTACCTTGTATAAAGGAATTAATTTGTTCCAAATGAAATTATGTTAAGCAAATTTTCCTTTATACAAATTCCCATAGGAATGCATTGAAAACAAAGTAATCCCATTTTTATGTTGTATGGATTTTCCCCATAGGCGATTATGTTAAGCAAATTTCCTGTCTCCAGAATTTTTTTTGTTGTACAAATTTTATGTTATACAAGCTGTTTGTTATACAAGGGTCCACTGTATTTCCTCTTTCAAGAACCTGATGTCCCAAATTACCATATTTTTTTCTGCTTGCCTTCAACTGCAGTCACAACAACGACTAAGTCTAACCAAACAGCTTTACTGGATGAGAGCGAAGCAAAACAGTTTTAATGGTTAAAGTTCACAATCTTTTGCAAGCAGGGAGGGCCCAAAGAATCAGTAGGAATTCGGTGAGTCAACTCTTTCATAATTTCCAGAGATTCAATAGGCCATACTAGTTGTGATTTTACTACTGGATTTCAGCTAATGATTCCTCTAATAGCAATGTGTTCAGGATTTAGATTAGCATAAGGAGAATTCTTCATGCACTGTGGAGCTGTCCTTCACACCTCCCTTCCACTGTAGATCCAGAACCCCACTCCTTTTGGGGGTGTCTTCCGTTGTGCTCAACTGCAGCTGCAGGTTCTCTGTGCAGGTGCAGAACCTTGTGATTGTGAGTCACAGAGACCACAAAAAAGAAAAACCCACTTCATGAGTGGAGATCTGCTGAATCTCCAGGTTCAAGGCTGTAACTCAAGGCTGGTCTTGCTTATCTTCCTTCTATGAACATCTTAGAATACTGCCACTACCATGATTGTAGTGTTTCCTACAGACCTGAATGACTTAAGCATCACCTATAAGGCTATCTTCACTTAGCATTTTAAATGGAGGATATTCTCTCTCCCCCCCCCCCCCCAACAGAGCACAACATGACTCATTGGCTCCACTCTATTTATTTATTTATTTATTTATTTATTTATTTATTTATTTATTTATTTATTTATTAGATTTATATCCCGCCCATCTTCCCAAAGGGGAACTCTGGGCGGCTAACAACAGTAAAAACAAGCAGTAAAGTACAAGACAAGAGAATGGCGAGATGGCGGCAAGGCTCCAGGCAGAGGGAGGGGAAAGGAAAAAAAAAACCCTAACTGAAAAGGTCGCCAAAGGCCTCTCTAAAGAGGTAGGTCTTCAAGGCCTTCTTAAAGGCGGGCAGGGACTCCAGCAGGCGCAGCTCACTGGGAAGATGATTCCAGAGCGAGGGGCCCACCACAGAGAAGGTGCGCCAGTCTCGTGGGTCTGGACCCAGTTGTCCTTTGGGAGATGCGCTCCGCCAAGTACTCTGGTCCCAGGCCGTGGAGGGCTTTGAAAATCAAAACCAAGACCTTGAACCTGATCCGGAAGACAACAGGAAGCCAATGCAGGCGAGCCAGGACTGGAGTGATGTGCTCGTATCTACGGGCACCCACCACCAGCCTAGCTGCCGCATTTTGTACCCGCTGTAACCTCCGGACCAGGGTCAAGGGCAACCCCACGTAGAGGCCATTGCAACAGTCGATCCTCGAGATCACCAAGGCCTGCACAACTGTCCTCAGGGAGGACTCATCAAGATACTGGTGGATCTGGGCGATCCTGCGGAGATGGAAAAAAGCGGCCCTGGAGACAGCCATCACCTGGGCTTCCAGGGAGAGGGCTGAATCCAGGACCACGCCCAGATTCCTGGCCCTGTCTGTAGGTTGGAGGGAAACACCCCCCAGCATAGGGAGGGGGCCATTGTACCCAGACGAGGGCGCCCCGAAGAACAGAACCTCAATCTTCTCCGGATTCAGCTTGAGCCGGTTATCTCTGGTCCATTCCAGAACGGCCTCCAGACACAGATCGAGGGAGCGAACTGCCTCCACTGCAGACGACGAAAAGGAGAAATAGAGCTGTGTGTCATCAGTGTACTGATGACAGCGAACTCCAAATCTCCTGATGACCTCCCCCAGCGGCCTCATGTAAACATTGAACAGCATGGGTGAGATTGCCGACCCCTGGGGCACCCCACAAGGGAGAGTCCAAGGAGCTGACAAGACATCACCCAGCTGAACCCGCTGGGTCCGGTCGCCAAGGAAGGAACGGAGCCAGGCCAAGGCCTGACCACCAATTCCCGCCTCCGCAAGCCGGACCAGCAGGTTACAGTGGTCGACGGTATCAGAGGCTGCTGAGAGATCAAGGAGGACCAGCAGGGAGGAGCTCCGCCTGTTGGCCTCCCTGAGGAGATCATCCTGCAGAGTGACCAGGGCGGTCTCGGTCCCGCGAAGAGGTCTGAATCCAGACTGGAAGGGGTCCAGGATACGATTTACCTCAAGGTATGACTGAAGCCTGACAGCAGCCACCCTCTCGACAACCTTGCCCAGGAAGGGAACAATGGCAATCGGACGATAGCTGGATAAATCGTCCGATGCCATGCCAGGTTTTTTAAGAGTGGGTTTCATCACGGTCTGCTTTAAACGGCAAGGGAAGCGTCCCTCCCTAAAAGAGGCCGTGGCAATGGTGGAAACCCACTCAGGCATGTTCCCTTCAGCAGATTTAATGAGCCAAGCCGGGCAAGGGTCGAAGGGAGTGGCCGCTGGCCGGCAACAAGCCATAGCTCTGGAGGCCTCCGCTGGGGAAACCGGCCCAAACTCATCCAGGAGGGGAGAACGGAGGGGTGAGGCACCAGAGATCTCAGGGGGTGGGCTAGAGCAACTGGGGGGCAAGTCGGAGCGGATGGCCTCAATTTTAGATCTAAAATGGGCTGCAAATTGCTCACTAGTGAAATCACTAGGAGGAGGCCTCAGCTGACTGGGATTGGAGAGGTCCCGAACCACCCGGAATAACTCCGCCTGGCGGCTCGAGGCCTTGCCAATTCTCAGGGAGACATAAGATCTTCTAGCGTCCCTGAAGATAGCGGCCAGTCAGCTGCTTAAGAGAATTAAAAACATCAACACAGGCCAATGAATGGCTTTATTAAATCTTAATTTCTTCAAAACATGAAATAATAAACCTTCCTACAAACTGTACCAGAATATGTTCAGAGCTGTACCCCTCCGATTATGCTTTTCCTCTTTTTTTTAAACTGCAAGGGATTATTATACTTATTTAAAACCTATGTTTAAAAACACAAAGGTCCTAAATTCAAATAAAAACTCTGCTCCTAAGAGAGTTTTAGTAAAATAACTACCACCTTCATACAATCTGACTTCAGTGGATTCTACTTGGCTATATAAAAGAATTTTTGTTTGTATCCAAATTTCAAATGGGCTGTATTTGCCCTTAAATAAACTTGAAATCTGAAAACAAGGGCAGGTGCTACTTTTATTAGACAACTAATAAAATAAAAAACATAAGCCAGCTTTCCACTTTACATGGGCTTTGATCAAGATAGGCATTACAGAGCTGGGGTGGCACATTAGAAACATACAAGTTTCAAAGCCTAGGGCTAGTTTCAAAATAGGAGCTGCAGAAACAGCTGGTAAGTCACTGGTTTTCAACTTCACCTTTGGAAGTGTGGATTAGAATGTCACTCCTCCTCTTACTCGTTAAAAGAAAAAGCTACTACTCACTCAACAGCGACCCTGCATGCCCTGCCTCTAAAAACATAATTTCTTTTGGGCCTGGTCCAATAACGTAGCAGTGATCCGTCAAAGGAATCAGCTGTCCTCATCTTTCTACGAGGTACATGGACTACATTTTTCTTTTTGATAGAATGAATGATATGCAGCACACACACAAACAAACACACCAGTCATATAGTCTCACTCTTGTGTGCGAGGAAGTGGATCTTCGTCGATGGAAGCACACATTAAAATATAGCATTTACTTTTTAAGGGGCCACAATGTTTTTGTCTTCTGCATTTTAAATTTTTTTGGTATATTTTTGCATGGACTAACACAACTACTACTTCAGTAACTCCTGTCGGGATATAGTTGTCCCTTTGTTCCTTTACCCATTCTAGCCCAATACGGATGGGCATGTGGTTCAGCAATTGAGTCTGGCATAGGTATTCTGCCAATGCTGTGCACTTCCTTCTCTCCGGGCAATGTGCCACTCACTGGCAGCTGTGCTCTTTCCTCCTCTGCCCACTCAAGAGACAGCGCCGTGGGCTTCCCTGCCCCGCCTCCTTGTCTGAGTGGGTGAGCACCCGGAGGAGGCAGAGAGGGGAAGCGTATTGCTGTTGGGGAGTGGGTAGTCACCCGGAGGAAGTGGGGAAGGGTACCATGCAGCACCCATAGAACACTTCTTTGGGCACCATGCCAAACTGTGGTCGGTGCTCACTAGGCAACTTTCTTAAGATTCCTGTAACCCACAACCAGGGATTGGGCACACCAGCTGTATAAAAGTCCTGCCATCAAAATATAAATAAATCCAAGGTCATATCCATTCCCAAATTACTCTTCCAAAACACAAGAGCTAACTCTTGTGTTAAAAAATAATAAGAGATAGGTATGAGGAGGTCTGAAGGACTCGTGGGAACATTAAAAAATTACTCCTGTTTCCCTATAAGACAAGGGCTTCCCACATTTCTGTTTTAAAAAGATTACAATTTTTGTTTAAAGATTTGGTGGTGAGGAGCACTGAGCACCCCGTATTCTAGAAGGAACTTTTTGGCTATATAGTTTTACATGTGGTTCTTTAATCACAATATGTTACAACTGCATAATAATTACCCTTCTATTCAAATATCCTTCCCCTCACTCCCTAATGTTTCCACCATTAAAATGTATAATAATGTATTTGTTCTACTTGATTAGCAGGGTGAAAATAATTTTCAGACAACTGCTGTTTTTATTTTGTTCAGGTTCCTGAGGCATGGCATAGTCAGTTTTAAAAGCAAATCCATTTGAAAAGCATTTAACAATTTAAAAAGAAATTGCCTGAAACACTGAACAAAATCTATGGCAACACAATGATGTGGCCTGTATTTTTACCTTTGAGAATCACCAATTATTTCCTTTCTGGGATTGTTTTAGTTATAAAATTATATCCTAATCTGCACCAAGATTTTTTTCCAAAGGAAGAAATGAAACCTCCGAATATCTTTAGAGGAAAACTAGAATCTGCTGAAAAGAATACTAATCTATAATCTCTTGCATTGGAAGCAGCAGCAAAAATAAAAATGAAAGGGAAAAAAAGCAAAGTAAAGGATATGCAATGTCAGACTGGTCACACAATGGAGACATGCAGATAGATATAATATGAATAACAAAAACTGATACACTCCTATTAATAAAACACATTTCAGAGTGTTTAGAATAGATCTTCATTCCTTTCTCTGAAATTCTAACAAGACAGTATCTAACTCAAACTTCATTTTCATAACATTCTCAACTACTGATTAAATGCTAAAATGAATGTATGTACCATCGAAACATGTAACATTTTGTACTCACTTAGATTCATCGTAAGGCGTCTTGCAGATGCAGTAAAGCTTTGTGTCCTTCTTGGTTTCCTTTGAGGTAGTAGAAATCATTTTCTTTTTCTTGGATTTTGAAGAGGACGATTCCTTCTCTTCCTCTCGCTTTCTTTTATGGGATGAAATAGATGTTGTGACTGTGGTTGAAGAGGCAACACTGGTAGTGTGTGGTGGTGGAGGGGGAGGAGGAGGAGGAGGAGGAGGAGGTGGTGGTGGTGGCGGTGGTGGTGGAGGAGGTGGTGGTGGTGGAGCCGCGGCTGCTGCAGCTGCAGCGGCTGCTGCTGCCTGGGCTTTTTCCTTTTCTCTCTTAATTTTAGCCACATCCTTCTTTAGCTCTTCCTAAGGAAAATTAAAAGCAGAAATGTTAACACTCATAACTTCCCAATAAAATTAATCCTGATTTACTTAAAGATCAATGTAAACTCAAAGTATATAGAAAGGACACAGAACAAATTAATATTTCTATAGTGGCACTTCTTATTTATTTTCTTTAAATTCCAATGGTGTGAACTTCCCTAAGTGGGATTTCTTAGGTCATAGAATTTTTAGTGTCCTTTTATGAAAAGAAGAACCAGCCGATTTCAAAAGCAGTACATCTGTGGATATCTGTGTTACAGGAAGATTTTGCTCTCATAATTTTATCTTTATCTTAAGTAAAAACTAAAATGTAATTATTTAGGTAAGCCCTCTGCTTTTCAAAAGACAGCAATTTCAGAATAAATTTCCCAAACAATACTGATCAAATCCTCTTGCATATATTATGCTGGGGGATAATGAAAATTACTTCATCTGCGGCAAGAGATGATTACTAATCAAAGAGCTCCTCACTTTAATTCTTATTGTTTTACAGTAATAGTCACTGAGTACAAGTTGGCTGGCTTTTTCTACAACCTGGAATCAAGGCAGAGACTCCTTAATTAGGGACAATCTAATTAATAAAAGAATATAAAGGAAAGATCCATATTTTGGATACCTGCATGAATTAGACTGCCTCTAATTAAGGAGTCCTCACTTGGATCCTAGGTCACACACAGACACAGACAGACAGACAGACAGAGACAGGCAGACACACACACACACACAACACTCTCACGGCCTTGCACAACATTATATTTAAGCAAAGAAGAATCAACATGGGGATTTCCTACTGTCAGTGATACCATTTCCTTGATACCTTTGGTAACTTATACGAGAATATTTTGGCCGTGGAGAACATATTTATCAATATTTTAACTTTCTTTTGGAAATAAAAAGTTCTGCATTTTTTGTGTGTGCATTATTCACTATTTCAATCTAGCCTGTTTCTGGAACCTAAAGAAGTATCTCAAAGAACAAAGATACCCAAGAAAGAAAAATATGTGTTTAAATTTAAAAAGACCCATAGACAGAGAAGCATGAAAATTTACTCCACTACCAATCTCCACTATTTGTGTTTCAATCACATACAATTTTATTTGTGCTGATAGCATTAGAAAGGAAGAAAATATTCTGCAATTCTAATTTTTAGTCCAATTTTTATTCAGCAGAAATTAAGCATAAGGACTATGGGCTGGAGATTAACGTTTTCCCTCTACAGACAAAACTCATATAGGTATTCCAATCATCAATAGGAATCGGCAACAGAATATTTAAAAGGACTGACAAAATACAACCATATCAAATGTTGTACAAATGCAAAGCATTTACCCTCAGTTAATTTTTATGCACACACATAAAATGCATGAAGCATCACTCAGGTAAAAATACAGCCACATTAAATATGGCTAAACAGATCATTTGGGCTTTTCATCCAGACTGCAGTGCCAGGGGAGAAGTGTTAAAAGGCCAATCTCACATGCATTGTGTGCATGTAAGTTTTGACCAACAGGAAAATTACAGCTGACAAGGTGCTGAGGGCCATATTTTGGTTACACATGATGCCTGTGGCCAGGCCTGAGCTTATGCAAGCACAAAAAGGATTCTGGACACTGCAAACTATGTGGAGTGTCGGAAGGGTGCACAACAGGCCTCCACAATTGTCAAGCACGCAGACCAAGTCATGGCTTTGCAAAGCCATGCCATCATGACACGATGCAGCTTCCCTACCCACCCACCCCTGAAGAACTACTGCGGAATTCCAGGCATTCATTCAAATATATGCGCATTTAGTGGAAATATGCCTAAGGGAGGACCAAGGTTGGCAGTACCTGAACTTCAATCTGCAGATCTTTGTCCAGAAGTGCTCTTTTCTTCAGTATTTCAGCTTTGAGTTGCTCCTTGTGCTTGAAAAGCAGAGCCGAGAGCTTGGTGGCATTTTGTTTGCTACGTTTCTGCTCCACGCTCTCTTCTCGCTTTCGTTTCTTAGCTGCCTGTTTTTCTTCTTTATCTATCTTATCCAGAATATATTTCATTACCTGGTTGCACACAATCATTCTACGGAAGATGTGCAAAAATATAATATTAAAAACAATTAATAAAGGGGGGAAATGTTATCGTTAATAGCTCAAAAATCATGGCCAAAGGTGAGGTACATTTCAGGAGGAGAATAAAGAACCAAGCAGAAATGATACAAACATACCAGCATAGCCTACAGTATGTGGAAACAGATGCCCCATTCTCAAGCCAGAAATACAGTGGGGCCTCAACTTACGAATTTAATTCATTCCAAATACATACTCTTTAAGCTGAACTACTCTTAAGTCGGGGTACCTATCTAAACAATTGAAAACGTAAGTTAAAAAAAAAATTGTACGTCGAGCAGACCATATCTAAAATTGGTAAGGCAGCAGTTAAAATGCCAACAGTTTTCCGCTCTTAAGTCGAATTGCTCTTAAGTCGAGCTTCTCTTAAGTCGGGGTACCACTGTATTCTATATTCTTCATTTTCTACCAGCGACAGCCTCAAAATGCTAAACATGCCATTAGAATCAGGACAGGCTTCAAATATACAGGAGAATGCTGTGCCACAGTAGATAAAAAGGTACAGTGGTACCTTGTATAAAGGAATTAATTCGTTCCAAATGAAATTATGTTAAGCAAATTTTCCTTTATACAAATTCCCATAAGAATGCATTGAAAATAGAGTGAGCCCATTTTTATGTTGTGCGGATTCTCCCCGTAGGCAATTATGTTAAGCAAATTTTCCCTATCTCCGGAATTTTTTATGTTGTACAAATGTTATGTTATACAAGCTGTTTGTTATACAAGGGTCCACTGTACTGGAAACGATTCTGCTATCCAATTTTATGACACTGTAGGCACAGGTGGCTTCCTCTTTCTTCCTCCCGTTTTCTCAGCTGGCATAGACAACCAGGGATCCAGAGACATAAAGTCAATGTGTCAACTGATGATAATATAGAATGTAACCTGCTTTGCAGCCATTCCATGGAAACTGACCATGGGAACCAACTAGTGTACTCTGGTAACTATAGTTTGACTATAAGGGTTCTTCTGTCAGATGTCCTACTAAAAGCAGAATTGAATAAGGACATACTCCAATGTTCCCTCTGAGGTACGCGGACATGCACAACTCTGCCCCACCTCTGTAAAGGGCTTTTCCTCCCCCGTGCATCCATTGTGACTGTTTTTGTTTCAGTCACAACAAAACCCACACGGTTGAAGGCCAACATGTGCATGGAAGAAAGCCCTGGCAGCGGGGACAAACACTGGGAAGGTCCATTGCCACACACACCATTACTTAAATGTCTGTCCAACAACAGTTCTCCTTACCGTTGATTCTCTTCACGTTCAGCAGGAGTCAGTGTCTTTTTCTGCTTTAAATGCTCAATCACAGCATTATGTTTCATTACCACCTTCAAGATAACAACAACAAAATCAAATATAGGAAAGCTTTGGAGGGTGAGAAAGAGCATTAGAAAACTAACATTAACTTCAAATGCTACTTGTTTACTACTCCAAAATGATACATTTGAAGTGGTTACTTGGGGGAATTTGGCATCGTATTTGTGTTATTTTTATCTGCAGGGTTTTTAAACGTAACATATTATTAATGCATAATGATACTTGCTACTCATAGATAAGAACCAATATGCTGCTTTAAAAAAATAAATAAAACCAGCATGGTGATTTTTTTTTACTAATGCTTCCAAATTCTGAGATTCTATTCTGATAGCAGCATGGAGGTTGTAAGGAGGTCCCTAGCAGTACCAAACTCTGTGTTGTGTTGTGTCGTTATAGTCGTGACCAACTCTTCGTGACTCCATGTCCATGGAGTTTTCTTGGCAGGAATACTGGAGTGGTTTGCCAGTTCCTACTCCAGTTGCCTACAGCACCTGGTATTCCCAGGTGGTCTCCCATCCAAGTACATCTAGGCAGACTCTACTCAATACCAAAACACAAAGAGATGGTGGAAGACAGGGGAGGACAAAGTACAGCCCTTGTCCTTCAAGGTATTTATCAGATTGAGACTCCCAGAATTCCTCTTCATCCATAATGCTGTCTGGGACTGATAAAATTTCTACTCCAAAAAATCTCAAGGGCTCTATTTGGTCCAAATCAACAATTTAGAGATTAGGAAAAGAAGTATGGAGGTATCTAACCACTTTCATTTAAGCTGCCATCTGCTCCTTCCTCCATAATTATGCACATAAACATTACAAGGAAATGATCAGTTCTACAGTTTTTGATCACTATATTTTCTTCTGTACAATTTCCCAAATATACTTTGGATGTAGAACATTTTTCCTAAGGCCATCAACAGTATGCCACAAGGCTATCCTATTGTTTTCTGAAATCTCAGTAACAAACTTGATTGGAAAACGGTGCAGAACGACACAACAATCAAAAAAACAAAGCAATCAAATTCAAATCTCTTCCCCTCTGATGTAAAAGCAGACAGGCACATGTACCAAAATGTTTTAAAGTCAGAATATTTGTTATATTTAAACAGAAAGAAATCAGCTAGCTGAATAGTTTGGACTCTGGGTAGAGTAGGTGGAGACAAATCTGGGACATCATAATTGATATTCTAACTGAATTCCCAGTCCCACAACCCGTGCACACATCTTGCAAACCTAAGACTAAGAAGCAGGGTACCTGTTTCTGGATAATGTCACTCTGATTAGAAGCCTGAAGGGAGTGTTCACGTTTGATTTCAATATGCTGCTGTTTTTTCTTCTGCTGTTGCTCTCTGAGCTGCTGAACCCGTTGTAGCTGTTCTTGAACGCTGGCGGCTTGAACGGTCACAATGTTCTGGATCTGATGCGCTTGGACCGGGCCAGCTTGCTGGATCTGAATCGGCAACTGAAGCTTGATCTGCTGAGGCAAACCCCCTTGCTGGGCCTGAATCTGAGCCACCACATGAGACGGGAGCTGGGAGAAGACCTGGACCTGCTGCTGAAGCTGGGGCACCGTGATCACCTTCGTCTGTGGCGGCTGGATTTGCAGCTGGGGCCGGGGAGGCTGCACCGAGACCTGGCCGAGATTTTGTGCCAGGGGCAAAGTCTGGACTGAGGCTGGGACTTGGGACAGCTGAGACTGGATCTGCACTGAAGGATGCGGCTGCACCGGAACAACTGGCGGTTGGGTGGTTGTGGTTTGCACCTGAGCGGGCTGAACAGCCGGGAGTTTTGGTGAGGTCTGCGGAGGAACAACGGCCTTGCTCTGGCTCTGGCCCTGGCCCTGGCCCTGGCCTTGTGCTAAAGGCTGTCCTGGCACAAGGCTCTGAGGTGGAGTCTGAGCCACAGCTGGCGTTACCACTGGCGTGGGGGCGGCAGGTGGCGGTGCTTCAGAGGTAACAGTGGGGACTGGAAGTGAAGCTGGAGCCTGAGCTTCGGGGATTCTCGGAGCTTCAGCCTGGGGTGGAGATTGGGTAGCTTGCGTCGGGGCAGGGGCAGGGGCAGGGGCTGGAGCCGGAGGTGGGCTACCCAGGGGCTGTCCTTGCGGCTGGGGTGGCAGGGGCTGAGGTGGAGGAGGCTGGGGCTGGGGTGGAGGGGGCTGGGGTTCGCTAGTGGGAGGCGCTGGCACCGGCTGTGTTTGTGGCTGGGCTGAAGACGGCTGCTTCTGTTCCCCTGCAGCTGGAGAAATAAACACCCTCAGTGCCTAAACAATAAGGAGGAATACTTTTGCTTTTTGGAATTGCACAAAGTTTTGCACCAGGTGTGTGCCATGGTTACATGCAGCCCACCAAGGCCAATTAACTCCATTATTGTTTTTTTTCCCTCCCCAGTATAAAGATGGACAAATGCACCCCCAGGACATTTTGGATGTGGTCTTCAGAAGTTTACAATTGGTGGCAGAAAAAGTGGTGGGTGGGTCTCTGGATACTTCTCTGCTACTTTACTCCTACTTGACCGCATCTCATTCAGTGACTCTAACCCTGCAAATATTTTCTAATGTTTGCAACTGCTTGTGAGTTTGATTTCTCACAGGGCCTCCTTAAGAGGGGCTGCACTCAATGATCCATAGGGTTTCTTCCAGCAGTGCAGTTCTTATTATTCCATACTCCACTGTTTGGTATCACTTCACTAACCTAAAGTCCTGGACAATGCAAATTTTCCACATTCTTAGGCAGCTCTTTGTTGAGTCACAGTAAACGTGTAAATTTGTATTATTTGATGGCTGATATTATTTTTTTCCTAATTAATAGAAAACCCTTACCTGATGATGAGGTGGAAACAGTTGTCGTTGTCGTGCCTGTTGTAGTGGCAGCTGGTGGCAATGGGGTGAAAAGAAACCGCTGAATGGTGCCATTTGGCATCGCAGCTTGCATTAGCTGTTGCCCTGGTCCAGGTATTACAGTGACACCTTGAGGGATCAACTGCAACTGGCCAGTGGTTTGACCTTGTCCCTGAATTACCACAGTCAAACCCTGACTGCCACCCTAATAAGGAAGGAGGGGGGAAATAAAATGATAATAATAAAAAATGGTTATTACCAGTAAAAGTTTCCAAGGGAATAAGACAAAGTGCTCAGACACATGAACTCTGAGGCTACTGAGGTGTCACATGGATTTTCATGTACAGTATCTGAACAATGGGTGGTTAAAAAAAACTGTTACATAGATTGGCATGTTCATTGAAGATGATGCCATCCTCAAAGGCAAAACACCGATTAAACCCTTCCAAGAAGCCTTTAATCAATGGTGACCGGCCACTGCTGAAGATGTCATTGCTACTGCTCAGAGCTGTACAACCAGATTTCAGTCTATGGGTACAAACAAGCATTTCTAAAAGAGTCACTCATAGCACCAATCAAGGATTTAAAGTAGAGGTGTAAACAGAGACATTAGATATTGTGCCATGAACCTTTCTTTACTTATGTTTTGAAAAACTATATCTAGTGGACCTGAATGTGCTTGCGCACATGTTATCATTAAATAAGTAATAAACAACTAAAACTACAAATTAAATAGAAGACTAAAACTGATGCAATAGCTCTATGTATTCTGTTGCTTATTAGATTCAACTAACTTGTTCATGCAGGCAAAAACAGCTATGAACGTTTCTGAGCACACCCATTAAAATAGTTAAAAGAGGGCTCTTGGTCTACAATTAAAGCTCAAAACATTTCAGTCAGGACTTCAAATAACATGTCCAGGTTCCAAAGTATGCCATTATTAGCTGGAAAACATATGTGTCTACTATTATAAAATGCAACTGCTTTGATAAAATGGATTAAGATCTTACTCTACTTTCCCAACGAAAAAAAAAGAAGAGCTCAAATAATACATGAATTGTTTAGCTTGATCAGAGAAATGATTCACCTTATTTAACTCTCCCCATAGTGGCCAGTCTTGTGGGAAGTGGAGAAGCAGGGCATAGTATCATACCCGTTCTTCCTCTCCCACTTCCAGCGGCCAGGAATCTAAACATAAGCTCTAATTTTTAAAACTGAAATAAAAATGGACAAATCCACGATATACAAACATTTTATTTGTGAAGGAACAAAACAACAAAAGGCATTTTGACTTGCCTTGATGAGGTGAAATAACAGAGAGGCACATGTTTAAAAAAACATTGCTAACATTTGAAATGGGTACGGCTGAAATGCTGTTGTGTAGCTATACTTTTCTAACCTGACGTTGCGCCAAGTGTTGTGAAGCTTGTACTAAGTTGGAAGCTGTTCCACACAGATTTGTGGTCAACTGCGCAGTCAGTTTTGCAGTCACCGTGTGGCCCGCTGCATGGTTAGTTGTGCAATCACACATGCAGACAGCCTGGGTGTGCCTCCCATTGAACTTCCACAAGACACAGCTTTGCACTACACAAAATGCAATATGTCTATATGGATAAAAATGTCAAGAGGAAACGTGTGTGTGTGTGTGTGTGTGTGTGTGTGTGTGTGTGTGTGTGTGTGTGTGTGTGTGTGTGTGTGTGTGTGTTTCCAAATGTCAAGTTGGAAACATGGGGGGAAATGGACAGGTTGCTTAACTGTAACTGTAGTTCTTTGTGTGGTCATCTGCCAATTCACATCAGTAGGTTCTTTCTGTGGCTGTGTGGACATCTTTGGAATATTCTAGAGCAGGCATGTCCAAACTTTGGCCCTCCTGGTGTTTTGGACCACAACTCCCAGAATTCCAAGCCTGTATTTCCAATGGCAAAGGACTATGGGAGTTGTGGTCCAAAACATCTGGAGGGCCAAAGATTGGACATGCCTGTTCTAGAGCCTAGAGGACTGTTAAAGCATACCTTCTCCACACTGTGTGGTCCCCACCCTGAAGCCAATACTCGGTTCCCTCGTGTGCCACTGAGAGACAGGGTGAGGGGAGGATGGTTGGGCTGTGTGAATTCAGAGATAACCACTCAAAGAACTACAGTTACAGGCAAGCCCCATGGAATTCTTCTTTGTGGTCTTTGTGATTCACACCAACAGGGGACTGGCAAGGTCACTTACCAGTTTGTGAGATGTCACGCCAACACAAAAGAAATCACTGCTCTGCCTAAAGAAGCAGAGACTGCTGCTCTTCTTTCATTTTGTTGGAACAGAAAAAACTTGGTATTTGTTTGTGTCTTATCTGTTTTCTTAGGCGCACCTGACTGGCTCTTGAATTTGGATGGCAGTGGCTCAGCATCAGAGATACAATGCCATTTGTCTATAGCCTTTTTGGCAATATCTCAGACATACTCAGTTCTGAATGGCGGACTCAACCACTTTGACTCCAACCATGTCTCTGTGTTGAATTTAGAGACTGAGACCTCCTAAAATGTTCAGTTTCAATGCTGTGTTCCCTTAGGGGATTCTGACTTCTGAATGCTCTCGAGATCTTTAGATCTGAGATAGACTTGCACTTGTGAGTTGTCAGTTTCAGAGATCTTGACACTGACAATCATGCCTGCAATTGTGTCTGGCCTTCTGTCAGTGCCACTGATATGGAAGGGTAAGACATTGTGCTGCCTGTATACTGTAATTAAACTGTAAGCCGCTCAGAGACTACTTGAAGTGGTATGGGGCAGTATATAAGCAGAACACTTTTCCCCCACTGCTGCCAGCTGGAACAAGGTACTGTATCTTGAAACCAACAGAGAAGGAACCTGCTCAGTATGGTGACTGTAAACATGGGCTTTTAGACTTGGGAGATTTCAGCACTGGTGACTATGGGATCTGACCAGTTGTGGTGATTTCAATGCCAGCAAGCAACAAAGTATGAACAGAGAAGCATATGCTGCTGACATGGGTGAATACAGGCCAACCGTTGGAGAGAACCAAAGTGCTGCTTTCCCTGCACCACCTCCTGGTATTTGCGGAAGGGTGGTGAAAATTCCCACTCTGGACCAAAATAAAAATGTGAAATGGCTCCAAATTCACAGCTAGGAGGACGCATTGCGTGGTCTTTTCCCTTTCTAAGACCTCTCCTTCAATGCTGAGCCAGAACAGAAGAGCAGGATTGTTGTCCATCTTCAAAAGCAAGCAGGTCCTCTCTCTAGGGCTCTCTCAGAGTGGAGCAAGTTGACTCAGGGCTTGCTGTGTTAGTTGGCCCCATTCTGAGGAGCAATAGAAGGTTGGTGACAAGGCCTGTTCTTGAGGCATCTACGCAGAATGTTGATGCTGGTTTTGATACAGTTGGTCTATCTTCAGATTCAAAAGGAGGTGTTTGCTGGATGGCTTAGACTGCTTAGGATGGCAAATCTATTTGGATCAATTCAGATTGAATCGTCCCCATAAGCGCTTGCTTGGGTGGTTTTTCTGAAAACGTTATTGCCGAGACCAAGGTTTTTGACTGCTTCAGTATGTCTACTGCTTGAAGGGATTTCTCCCACAAGTAAAACTTCACCCAACATTGTGTATTGTTATTGACTTTTATAAAAAAAAAAATTGGTAGTTTTGAGTTTGGTGCCCCTCACCAGGCAGTACAGACACTTAAGAGTCATATTGGTGAGGGGTATTTTGTCAGTGCAAATTCCACACTCTTTCAAAGAGGTTCACTGGGGCCATACAAGGTGAGGGAAAACCTTTAATGCAACAACGGAGACTTTAAAAAAATAGAGATGCTTACAATGAGAACAAAGGATGATGATAGATTAAGGAGGGAGAATAGATGGACTATTATGAAAAGGTGAGAACTGTTTTTAAATTAAGAAGGAAAAGGGTCCTTAGCTGAAAGGGAACTGAGAATAGTTATGGTGTGGGGAGCATGTGCTGTGGAGAGGCTGTGGTTTAACAGATGTTTAAGTTCTAAAATGTTCTAAAGATGTCTGTGCAGAAGGACCTCATTTGTATGAATTGCAGTCCTCACAAAGAAGAACTAAGTATTCTGGAGGTGCTTTTTTAAAGAAACAAGACATCAATTACATACAGATAACTTAGGTGCAACCTCTTTTTATCTCCGGAGGTAGTGAACAATTGAAATCTTCATACTTTGTTTGAATATCTTGACTTACAAAAATATAGTAAAAGCTGTAATATCTGTGTCCATTTGTTATACGTTTAAACGTTGACTCAGCCTTCCATCCTTCCAAGGTGGGTAAAATGAGTACCGAGCCCGTTGGGGCAGGGGGCAATGTGTCTTCAAGGTTGATCTGCCTCTTTGGGCTACCCCATTCTGACCACATTGAGGGAGTGAAGGAGAACGGACACAGCATCACCAGTGTCATTGGCCATAAGCTATTCAGAGAAGACAGAATAAGCTCAAGTTCCTCTCTAGTGGCAAAGCCTCCCTTGCCCTGCTTCATGGCTAGGAAGGAATACAAGAAAGCTCTTTGAGGTTTTCAGAACAATAACATGAAAAGGTTTTCCCACCTGTAGATAGGAAACAGTAAGGTTTTTTTTAGAAGCCCAAAGCATTAGTCTTTCAAAAGATCAGACAGCTGCACTGAGTAGAGAGATAAAAATTCTGAAGCCAAAGAAAAAACACAATGTATATGGAATGTCATGCAGGTCCACCGCAGGCTGTGCAGATCCTTGAACATTGCCTGGATGTGGTTCTGGAATGGACCAGGACTAACAGGCTCAATCTCAATCTGGAGAAGACCAAGGTACTGTTGCTTTGGGGTGGGCGGTGGCTTTTGTCCCTGCAGTCCCCTTTTACCAACTTAGGCTAATCACCCAGATTCTTCCTTACATTGACAGCAACTCCCTAAGGACTGTTGTGCAAGCGCTGGTCATCTTGATAGACTATTGTAACACTTTCTACATGGGGCTTCCCTTGACCCTTAATTTGCCAATTGCAGTGTGTGCAGAATGCGGCGGCCAGACTGGTGGTTGGTGCTGGAAAATTTGACCACATCACCCCCATTCTAGCTTGCTTGCACTGGCTACCCATTGCCTCCCAAATAAGGTTCAAGGTATTGGTTTTAAATTTACAAAACCCTCCATGGCTTGGAACCAGAATATCTGACAGAGCATTTCATCCTAAGTTGAATGTCGGCCCAGCCCACCAGAACATTGCAGCCCCTTTCACTCCAGGTCGTCACCCCCCGGGAGGTATGGAACCCCAATACTTTGGAACCATCTTCCTAGTGAAATTAGGACTGCTGAAACACCACCACCCCTCGCAGACTTTAAGAAACTGTTAAAACTTGGCTTTGTAAGGCTGCTTTTGGTGATCAGGGAGATTGATTTGTCCTGATGTTGTTTGTTTTCCCATCTGTTTTATTTGCTGCCATCTTGTATTTTTGCATTCATGTATCTTTGTATTTTGTATTTGCATTTTTATCTGATTCGGTTCTGACGTTTTTGTATGCTCTTTATTGTGGACTGTTTTGCTTCTTTTTCTTTTCTCATTATTGCACATTTAGCATTGTTCACCACCCTGAGTTCCTTTGGGAAATTGTGTGGTATATAAATATAAATAAATAAATAAATGTTACTTCTGTAATGCTGAGGGAAACCTAAATGCAGCTGTCATAGCTAGCTAAGAGTATAAGGAACAATGGTTTTCAAAAAAAAGTTTCTTTTTTTCTGAATACAGGAACCAGAAAAGAGCACTGGAGCTCTCTTTCTGTATTTTGGGAAAAGAGAAAATATTTCCCAAGAGGAAGGGGAAAAAACCCTAAAACTAAAAGAACATTTATAGTTTTCCTTCTGCCTCTGAGGACAAACCAAAACAGAAAAGGTCTTCTTGACAATCACTCCCTGTCCCAGAGGTACAGTATTTAAAGAAAAGCTGTCCGAATCCCTCTATAGATAGATGACACATATGCATACTACATCAGGAAAGATGTTTCAGAAATCTGTCTCCTTCCTCGACCTAGGATTGTGAGAATGTTGAGTGAACAGGCACACAGTGTATAGCGGAAATCTATGGTCTGAGAAGCAGAAAGAACTCTGCTGGCAGGTGACGGTACCGCCTTGTTAGGATAAAATGTGTGGGTGTGAATTTGAAACTTAAGAGTAATCCCGCAGAAAATTGTTCAGGTGGAAACCTAAAGTGGTAGTGCAAGGAGGACTGAAGAAATGAGAAGCTGCTGTCGTGTGTCACGCTTGCCTGATGGACGCCCTAAGAGATAACCATCTGCACCGTGTTTGTGTGGGAAAGTCAGATGCCGGGTCTTGTTGTGTTGTTCAATCTCTGTCACATATGTGGGTGAAAGAGAATAGCCGGCCAATGCTAAACAAGCAAGGCCAACAGCTTGCTGCCTGCTTCTGGAGTCAATCATTGCTTGTTGCCTTGACAGTGCTTTTTTTGGAGTTGCTTTGATGGTTCGGTAGGGCCCCATTCCAGAAACACAATGGGGAGACATGAAAAGAAAAACCTAAAGGAGCTGATCCCTTTTCTGTCTAATGAAATGGCCGTGACATCAATCAATGACCTGAAAACAAACAAGGTATCTTCCTGTTCCAGAGAAGCAAATCAAACCCAAATGTTTCTACTGTGCACATCATCCCTAGTAAGCAAGCAAGCAAGCAAGCAAGGACAGATGATCTGGTAGAAGTGAGTGAGTTGTTTGAGTTCACAAATGCCCACAGAAGAACCACAGTGACAGGTATGCAACCTGCCTTTCTTCACGGTTTCTGCAATTTGCACACTTGCAAGATAAGTGAGCTATTTTACTGGAGGTGTTATTCAAAGATGGAGAACAGCGCACTCTGAAAGAAATGTTGGGACAATAGTAAGAATACCACCACCACAACCCCCGGGTCCAGCATAGCACAAGAAATATGGGATTTCCCAAATGCAGACACTGTGATGGAATACTACAGAAGACATTTCAAAGATCCAGGGACCCGAGCGACTACTTTCACAGAGCTGAAGCGCTCTGACAGAAAGGCGGCAGCACCAAATCCTGACTGAGGTGGAAAGAGGATACCACTTGAGGCAAAAAAAGAGGAAATTTCTGGTCGCAGAACTATCTTATGCTTGCAAAACACTAAATAGAATAAACTTGAAAAGTACAGAGTTTCACCGCTAAACAAGTAGAAATGATCAGGAATGTAACATTCAGATACAGAAATACAGGTTGCAGATGGCTGGGTTCATTGGGGGGGGGGCAAGACCACAAGGAAGGTAGGGACATGAAATCCAGGTACAAGCGCTTCAATCCAATCAAGAGATTTCTTCACTGCCAGGTCATAAGAAAAGAACTGATGAAGGGCATGTGAAAGTCGATGCCACAATGAGATACAGACGGGGCGGGGGGGGGGGGAAGGCTGGTCTTTGCCCTTGACCACCAGGGACAGTGGTGGCCTGTCCAGGTACTGAATCCAGCCTGCTTGTTCATGGACAAGATTTGGCAGGTAAGGTAATTTGCAATGTTCCTGTTTGGAGAGGCAAAGAAGCCAGGTGAACCTGGGTAGTTGCAGCTATCATGTCAAAGGATACTACACTAGCATACTCGTTCAAAACCCAAGTCCAATGTTATAGTGTTTTATCAATCTCTAGAGCTGAAAGGGTTCTCCTTGTCAAAGGAGAGGTCCACAATCCTCTACAATATTGGCTTTATTAAGCCATAAGGATGTTTTCATTGATATATGGGGAAATTCTATTGAGTTTGTGTGTGTGTGTGTGTGTTTTTTAAAGGGAAAGGTTGTATGCTCCAGATGCATCCAGATGCTCCTGGTAGGAGCTAATATATATATATGAGCATCATTGTGCTAATTTTGTGTTTTGTGCTTTTCTAGGTTTTTCTGTGTACTGGTTTTATATTTTGTTTAGTAAAATAAAAAAGAGGTGGTGTCGATGGAGCTGACACTCAGGATGATACTTGGCACACGGCCTATACGGAGATCACAGATGGTAGAAACAGTGGGTGGGTTTCACTCAGGTATGTACTGACACCATGTGGAAAGGCAAGTTTAATGAAGCTTCACTGGCACTCTCCAGGACTTTTCCCAGAGGGCAAAGTGAAAGTAAGGCTCCGGAACAGAGGCATACTGGGACATGCATGCCAAGGTTGTGGGGGCAGGGTCCCTGCCAAAGGTTACTCATCTCTAGAACACAACAGGAGTGACTTTGTGCAGGCACCATGCATAGCATGGTCAAGACCACAAAGAATTCTGTTTGACCTTGTAAGTGTTCTCTTTATATTGATGATCAGAGTAAAACACGCCATTATAAGCATACTGTCACCATGAACATCGACGGCGACTGCTTACCTGCCCTTGGGTGAGCTGTGTAAGCTGTGCCATTGTAAGTTTCACTTGACCTTGCTGAGGACGAGGAGGGTGTGGTTGTGCGGGTGGTGGCTGCACATGCTGTGAAGGTGTTCCAGGGGCTGTTACTACCTTCTGACTTGTAGAAACCGTGGTAGCACTGGACACTGCTGTTGAGACAGGTTGGCCTCGGATGATCTGAGTCACTACTTGCTGCGTCTGGCCTGTACAGAGACACAGTTTATAGCATTAAAAGATTGTTCCATATGCAAGAAATTCCACTGAGAAAACAACAACTACCCTTTATTCCTTTGAACTGACAAAATCAGTTCAGTGACTGAGTAAATATCAGTGGCCCATTGATCAGCAGAATTAAGAGTTACATTCCTCTGGTTTCTTTAAATGAGTGTCCATATCTTGTTTTGGAATTTTGTTTTATTGTATTCTTCTACAATGTATTTTATTGCATTCTTCTTCACCTATCTCTTTCTATTTTAATTTTAACAGAGACCAAGAGAAACAGAATCACATAACTCATTCTAACAATCTTGCGTTTTTCAAGAGGAAGCACCCAATACCGCATAGCATACTGTTTTAAATCAGCAGATTTTTTATAACTAGATCTCTGCAACAGAGATTGACTGCTCAGTTAAAGAAAAAAACTACTTAAATGTAGTAAAATGCAGAATATTGTTTCTGAATTGCTACACTCATTCTTCTAAATTTTAAAGCTTTATCAGAAATGTAACATGAATCCCTTAAGGTGGTAATGGTTGAATTATTAATGCAGATGATACAAAAATGGTTTTTTAAAATGAAGAAACTAACCATGGGTTTCACATACTGGAGGTTGAAAAATCAAAATTAACCTACTGGCTGGAAGGATACCTTGTTGTACCACTACAGGTGTTCGAATGATTGTCTTTCCTAAGGTTGACTGCTGAAGAGGTGTCCTTATGACTGTCATCCCAGGTCGGAGAGGAGTCCCAGGCATTACCTACACAAGGTACAAAGAAAACACTTTTTTTCCTGTATTGAGAGCAGAGGAAGGCGAGTCAATATTCACTTCTGTACAGCAGTTTGTCTAGAAATGAAAATAACAACTTAAAAAATAAATCCTCAGAAACTGATATTGTTTGAAACTTCTAACGTCATTCCTTTTGCTCTGGGTAAGCAACCTGTAATTTTTGACAGTCTTATTTAATGTTGCCCAATGGCACTCAAACTATTGCAAAATTATAAACTTGTTGTACCATTTTTGTTTTCTTTTGTTTTTCTAACCCCTACGATAGGCAGGGGGTTACTGTACTCTCAGAAATACAAAATCCTGAACAAACCTATAAAAACTCAACCCATTTCAAAGCAGTTCAAGTCAGTTTAACATCATTTTAATGAAAAAAATAAAAACTAATCTTACTTGTGAAGCACTGGTGGTACACACAGTCCCTGTGTTATTTGGCCTAATAGTTACAGTTGCTGTCCTTGGCTGGAATGAAGTAAATGTTTGCTGGTTTGCTCCCGTTGTCGATGGAATGATACCCAGCACTTTCTGCTGCACTTGAACTACACCTACGGGGGAAAGAAGGTTGGCATTTTAAAATATTACCAGGTCACGAGTTAAACGCCTTTGTATTAACACCTGTCACTTTATTAGGACATTTTATACTGGTGCACAGTGTCGTGTAGCGTCCACTGAAATAAGAACAAAATGAAAGTTGTGCACAACTGTAGAACATAACAACTGTGTTAACGGATTACTCCTGATCTTAACCGCCCTTCAGAAAGCCTAGCCATTACGTGTCTAACAGTAGTTCAATAAGTCATTTCCTCTGAAAGAAAAGGGATACAAGAAACAAAAGCATTAAAGCTTAGGTGTCAAACCATATTATTATAACTGTTTCCCAACACATTACAACGCTAAAATCAGTCTTGAAACTCTGAAGTAAGTCTACTGTTTTCTGGAAGAGATAATGGCATTAAAAAGATATCCAGAAATATTTCATGTCTCCATTTCCACTGGGGAGAAAAAACTAAACAACTTACGAAAACACCTTTCTGTTTTAAGATCTATCGGCGCAAGTCTTTCTATCAGGAAACACCCAAATAAACAAAAAATATTGTGTTCAGGACATGCTCCTACCTCCTTGTGTAGCTGGTACATTAACAGCGACAATCTTGCTATTTGCAGGGAGAGGCAACTTGGTGATCACTTTCCCTGCCATCGTTACTGGACTGCTGGCAATCTGGAACGTTTGGCCACTGCTGGAAATGGCCGTTGCTGATGCTGATGCTGTGCTTGTTGCTAGTAAAACGGAAATTGTGGTTAGCTTCTGATTCCAACAACTGACCATATTTTTGTGTGTATAAGACACCCCATGTATAAGACGACTCCTTCTTTTCCAACCCAAAATTATGAATAAATAGAAAGGACTCAAAAGTGATTTCCCTCCTTTAGAAAGGGTGGTGGCCTCCCCGCGCCCACCCACCCATACAACTTAAAACTATCATCCGAGGGAGGGCAAGGCAGCGTCTCCCAGCTCAACACTTCACAATGAAGCTGAGAAAGAGGAGCCCCTGCTGCTGCCCTCTAGGTCCAGGGCAAGAAGAGGAGGAGGCTCTGATGGGGATAGGATGCATCGGGCAGAGCGCACATGAGTGAGGCGGCTCCTATCGGCACAAAAGGCGTGGGGTGGAGGGAGCGCTGGGAAACAGGGACGGAAGGATAAATTTTGGAAGGTTTCAGACAAAATTAGTCTGTGCAAGCATATCAGGCAAAATCCAAAGAAACAAAACAAAACAAGGCAAAAACAGATGCCACCATGTATAAGATGACCCTCAATTTTTACTCTAATGATTTTTAAACAAAATTATCATCTTATATATGGAAAAATAATACCTTAAGGGGGAAAAGAAGCCTATCATTGGTTCCTTGAGACAGCTGCTGATTACTATATCTGTCTTGTATAAAATATGGTGTAACTGCATTTAAGAGGGATGGAGTGGCTAGGGTGGGAAATTAGTACATAGATGACTTAGATCTAAATCCCTGCTCAACCACGTAAACTCAGTGAGGGGCAGCACTGGTGGTAAAATTACTCCTTAAGCATCTCACATTTCTTGAAAGCTCTCTTTTGGTGTCTACAATTTGAATGTGACTTGACAGCACTTAAAAACTACAATAGCTGCATTTAAAATGTTGGCTGTTTTAAATGCTTCCACAGAACTGAAAGATATTTTGTTTGCACACTGGGCACCTGGGGAAAGGTTCAGACAGAGGTTTCAAGAATTACAAATGTCTGACCAAGTGAATGGAAAGCGTTCACTTTAACCCCATCATAGTCAGCAAGTTCATCCAGTGAACATTTCTGGGTCTTCTTCCCTTTTTTTTTAAAAAAAGGAAGCACTTTACATAGGTTGGAACCACAGGTAGGAATTGTTATTACACAATGTGGCATGTTAGTAATTTTTGGCAGCAGGAAAAATGGAGAGTGAATACAATACTGAACAGGAAGCATTTTGTAGGTGGTATCTGAATGTCAGTCTCACTTGATTAAATTTATTATTTGAAATAACTAATCCAGATCCCAAATGCATGGGCACTGTTTTTTCTACAGCCAAACAAATGGCATGCATGTGGGCTGACTGAACTATCCCCCCCCCAAAAAAAAAAATCTTAATGCACTCGGACAACCTAGATGCAGTGCTTGCTTGGAATTCAGAATATCCTTATTAAAGACTGTAGCTTGGCTGAAATTGTTCAAATTTTGCTTAAGTATTTAATACAGTTCAAATATGAATAGTTATTACACCAACATTTGCTGGATTGTATCACTCCCTTTGGAACAATAGTCCTTCTCAAAAAACTGAAATCAACTGGTATGTATAACAACCTTCTTGGAACCCGAAGTCAAGAGAAAGCTTTCCAAATTAGTGCTGCCAATATATTCTGTCCACCATTATTTTTCCATATTCCTTTTTTAAATGGGGCAACCAGCTGCCTACCCCTCCTTGCCCAAAGGCCTACCAAAATGTAGGGCCTTTTCTTTGGGTAGATGTAATGTCATGCCTACTGCTATATTATATGGCATATATAACAGAAGTGCCTACTCTGAAAGGCACTGCCGAAGTAGAAAAGGGTTTCTGTACTTCCCGTTCCATTTGACTGGCCGATCAATGTTGATAGCTTCAACCTTATTAAAGTTGGATGGGAGGTCTGAACTGGATAAAATCTGCTACATATTAGTGGCTGAGATGACTGATACACTAGAAAGAGTTGCCAATTTACTTGACTCTATTGTCAGGAGACGATCTGTCCCTTCAAGAATGTGTAATACCCCTTTGGCCTCTTCGATTTGGTCACCTAACAAATTTCCATGATCATGCTCAACTTTTACTGATGCCAATAAAGGTTTTATTTTTCTAATCTATGTCAAACAGGAAACCTAGATCACTGTGTTGCAGGTCCCATTTCTAAAATGTCAATGACCAGGATATCTAATAGGGAACTCCATGCTCTAAGGATGGACACAGGGCTTAGTTCCCAAACATGGCCAGGTATTCACTATTTATCCCCACCAGCCACCACTTTGGGATCCCCAGGCAAAACCAGTCATTTCAAAGATACACAACACAGATGAACATAGCAAGGCATACATGTAAAGATACACGTGGCGTACTGAGAACCAGCGGTACTAATAAAAACATTAATACTGCACTCAGTCATGGCATACAATCATCCATATGACTGTCTGCACAACTGTAAGTGCTTCAAGCCAGAAGGTGTTGAGTTGAGGACTGCCTACGTGAACCAGCATCTCCAAGTGGAAGCTGCTCATGATAATCTGTGCAATGGGAGAGCACTTTTCTCAGCTGCTGTCCACACAATGGAAACATGAGGTTATGCAAACAGACACTTTCCATGAGTGCCTCTGAGCTATAAGACCAGCAGTCCTCTCCCCCACTCTCAGAAACCATGGCTAAGAAGTGTCTTGGACAGTTGTGGACTACGCAAAGGAGCGTCTCACCCCAAGATTTCACAGCTTTACCCCTAGCCTTCCAGCCAGAAGTTGCTGATGGACTGTTTGATATAGGAACCACCTTCAATACTATACAGTGGACCCTTGTATAACAAACAGCTTGTATAACAAAATTTGTACAACATAAAAAATTCCAGAGATAGGGGAAATTTGCTTAACATAATCGCCTATGGGGAAAATCCATACAACATAAAAATGGGATTACTCCATTTTCAATGCATTCCTATGGGAATTTGTATAAAGGAAAAGTTGCTTAACATAATTTCATTTGGAATGAATTAATTCCTTTATACAAGGTACCACTGTATATTGGGGGGGGGGGACAGCACTAGGCATATGTGTATGTGAAGTTTAACTCAATCCCTTACCTGTTGTAGGCTGACCTTGCTTAACCCAAGTCGCAAATGTCTGGTGGAAGTTTTTGCTCTGCTGGAATGTTACTGTAGCTGGAGATCCCACTTTAGTAGCAAGGACCACTTTGGCTCCACTAGGCACAGAGCGTGGCAGCGAGCCTACCACAACTTTCTGGGGAGTGGAGACAGTGGTTGCTGCACTACTTGTTGTTGTAGCTGTAGTAGCGCCACACACTGCAGGCGATTGCTTCTGTTGTTCCAGTCGCTTCTAAGAGTTACAAATCATAATGCAATGAAGAACCGCCATCATAAGCCCACTGAATAAGATCTGCTCTCTTATAGTATAATGAAAACTGCAATAGTATGGATCCTTTTGAAGAAGCCGAGTACCATCAAACATGACGTTCTACTGAATAAACATGCACAGGATGACACCGCATGCTTTATGATTCATTCCACTGAATTCAAAAGATTTTTTTAAAAACTGGGTTGCCAATGTGATTGCAGACACAGTTAACAATATGAAAGCTCCGAAAGAACAAGTATTTCTAAGCAGTGAACTGTTACACAATGAAACCCTGAAAAGATCAGAACTGGTATACCACAGCAGCTTAGTAGGGGGGCCTCTACTATGAATCTTATTTACTATGAACACAACAGGAAGCCTTTCAGAAAGAAACTCATCAAGCTCAATCTGCAGATGCTTTGGTTAATTATTTTAAAATGTTAAGATAATGGGTTGGATCCAGACTTGTTCCTCTGCAAGCTGAAGAGTCTTTTTTGCTGGCAGAGGAAAAAACGGATGGGGAGGAGAGATTTTGCTGATATTTTCTCTCCCCTTCCAACTACCTGTGATCTTCCATCGCACACTGTTCTGAATAACTGGTGGCCTCTCCGGAGCAGATTTGCAGAAGCATGGACGGCTACAAAATCATCCCATTTGCTGAGATGCACTCTACACAACTATGGCTTCAGCTTACTGCATGTGAAATAATATGAATAATATTACTTTATTGTTCACCACTGTAATGTTCACATCTCTTCAATCTATTTGAAGAGATGTTATTCTTATAGCTAACTATCAATCACCCAGTTAGCTATAAGAATAACAGAATAATCAGAAATCATGAAGGAATGAATGCTCCCAGTGTTAGATACCATACTGACACTTTAAATATGAAAAAGTGTTTTGAAGGGGTCAACAAAAGGTTTTACACCACTGCTATACTTTTGGAGGGCATTTTCTCGTTTATTTTTCCACCTTTTTCACGCCTGTTTCTGCTTTTATTCATAACTTAATAACTAATTACAACATTTTGTTGAAAAGGTGGCTCTAAATGTTCAATGACTCGTGTAAAATGGAAAGACAAAGGTCGAAAGAAGTTCAGAAGAGTGACCCAGTTCTTCACTGGACAGACAGGAGAATGTTATGAAGAACAGATTCTGTGTCTTTACCAATACAGTACCATACGAATCATGCAAAAATAATTTCCATTCCAACATGGAAGAATCTCTTGATTAGACACTTAGCAGGGGAGCCAAAAGTCAATTCCATCGCATTTAGACAAATTAGTTACCATCATAACCGCTACCTCAATTCTCTTTGTAAGACAATTTGAATTACAAAAAATGTTCAGAGGAAACGTCGAATTCTACAGCAGGTTGGTTATAAAAAGGACAAAAATTTAATCTAGCAATGTATGATTATAATAGGGATACGTATGTTTCTGATCATACAAAAATGACAGGGGGGAAAACCCAGCTCAGAAAGAGACACTTCCATGTTTGCTTTTTGATGCACACACGTGCAAACAATATAAACTTCAACAGGCGGGACTACTCAGAGGCCACCCCACCTGCTGGGCAGCTAAGCGCTGTTGTTTTAGTTGAGCCTCCATTTGGGCCTTGAACTCCTCGGCCTTCTTCTGTTCACTAACCTTAGCCTGTTGCTCAACCGCTTGTGCCTTTTCCTTCTCCACTCTGACAAAGAGAAAAATTAAAAATTAACACTAGGCATTCTGTTAACAATTACCGGGGACGCCATTTAATATTACATGAAGCTAACCTTCAGCTTAACAGTACACCACACAATTCAGGACATTTTTCTATTACTCGGAACTTCCCAGATTTACCTGTGAACAGGAGGGATTCTTCCCCTGATGGAGAAGAAGCATGCTTCACTCTTAGTGGCTTTCTATTGGAAGAAGGTGGTAAGGAATGAGATTTTCAGACCCCCCTCTCTTCCCCTGCTGCCACCAGAACCACTGAGCAAGCCCTTTTTGGGTGAGGCATGTAGGAAATGGAACAGAGGAAGTCAGAAAAAAATCAGAATGTTGCCTTCTGCCTCTAGTGCAAACTTCGGCCCTTGTGATGTTTTGGACCACAACTCCCAAAATTCCAAGCCGGTATTTCCAATGGCAAATGACTGTGGGAGTTGTGGTCCAAAACATCTGGAGGGCCGAACTTTGGACATGCCTGCTCTAGTGCAAGGAGACCTCTGTTTAGAACAAGCTTGGAGGAGCTAATCATATACATGCTAGCATTCCAGTCAAAATATTTTCAAATCTCACATTAGCCCACATTGACTCTTAACATGCCTTCTGGCCAGCATAGCCAATTCTCTGGCTGAACTGTTTTAATGTGAGGAGGAAGTGTTTCAAGGACAGAATCTTGACCAGAAGGGTTAGGTTTGGATAGGCTGAACACCTTGAAAAGAGACACAGTTGGGATATACAATCAGAATCGTATGGCGAAGCAAAGCAGAAAAGAAGAGAGGAAGGAGTAAGGATCAAGTTAAGAAATGGAAGCCCCAAGCTTCACGTCCAATGAAGTCAATGGCGTCTTACAAATTATTAAGGAGGAAAGAAGTGGGGGGTGGGGCCAAGATGAAATCAAATCAGAGAATGCAAGGGCATACAGTGATACTGAAACAAGGAGAAAAGGGGGAAGAACTGATAAGCTAAGGTTTGAAAAGCTGAGTGCAAAAGGATATGAAAAGATAGACAGACCGATAGACCAAGTAATAAAAGCTAACTGTCCCAAACATGAGTGCGGAAGTCAGAAGCATGAAAAGCAAAAGAGAGTGTAAGGCACACTTAAGGAACATCAGAATCAAGAGTAGGAAAATCACCCAGTCAGAAGATAATGGTTATGCCAACAGTTGGGGACTTTTCACCTTAACCTACTGATTGGCACAGATATGGGTTCAAGTCTCTAATATTTTCTTCTTATCACACTGTCTGACAACAAAGAACACAAATCAGAGCACATCTATTCAACAGTGTAGCTTTGTTCGGTTTCGACTCGAAGGACTACGCTTGGAATTCAAAGTCTCCCCGCCCCAGTTTTAGCTTCAGGTACAGCATCCACCAATGCTGATGCAATATTCATTCTGCTTAAAATGAGACACAGGTAAAGCAAGGGCCTTCATTTTGTCAACTTACCTTTCGGAAAATGCTTTTATCTCCCACAGCTCCAATTCCTCCTCTGCTACCCAAGTTTCAATGATAACTGGGCCTGTTTGCTTTGGAGTTTCTGGCCTTTTAGGCCTCAATGCACTGGATCGAAGACCTTTCCTTTGAGGTGTAGGGGTTTCTATAGGAAAAAGTCACATAAACAGTCATCGTGCATATCAGTAAAGTTGGAAGTCATTAAAACTGAACTATCAAAGCTTCTTTGAGTGGCCACACTGCCGCTCACGTCAATCAAAATGCCATGTGCACACTTACCTTTTGGAGCCTCTGGAACACCAAGAGGACAAATAATTTTTCGTATACAGTATTCTGATCGAATTCCATATGGTCCAACATCTCTCCGCTTGATTATTTCAGTTGTTGTAATTTCTGTTTCTGTTGTTTCTACAAGATACCATCCCAGAAGGTTCATTTATTAATTATGCTCTTGCCAAAGTTACAGGGGCACTGTTGAAAGACTAACGTTTGGGTTAGAAATGCACATGGTACAGATTTAACTTGAATCGCAATTCAAAATGTCATGCTTCGATCAACTGTGCAACGCATATGAAATTCTCATACCTTTATAATCCCCAACATCAAATTATGGAAGACAGAAAATAGAAAGAAATGAATCATTTAAGTGCAATGACGACACTGGGATGTTAACAATTTTGTGAGCGAAAGTATTTATTATTTATTTATTATTTTCATTTATTTACCGCCTGATTTTCCTAAAGGAAGATATCTAGTTTGCCTTTCTGCCATAAGGCCCTCGAGCAGCATAAACCAACACAGACAGCACTTTAAGGAACAAGGCTTACGGAGAGAGCAACAGAAATAACAAAAAGATGGGAAAACCCAGCCACGGAGCCTAATGCCCAAGCCACAACGGCAACAGATTTGGGGATATTAAGATTTCTGAGCTATCAAATCTTAACTGGATCTTGTTCCCAAATGGAACAGAAATATATTTCTTACTGGCTAATAATGCAGGAATAAACGAGCTCCATCACCTGGATGCACCCATGCCATAGTCTCTGCATATTACAACCAACTTAGAAGAAGCTGGCCAGGTCCAGGCTATCTGAAGGATGTTATCACCCCATTTGGGTTTTCCAGATCTTCTGGGGAGGCCCTTCTCTCCCAAGCTCCTTGGGGAGGGGGACCCAAGAGAAGGTCTTCTCAGTGGCTGCTCCCAGGCTTTGGAGTGCTCTGCCCTGAGAATCCACGTTGGCCCCCACCCTTTTGTCCTTCTGCCATCAGACAAATACCTTCTTCTTCAAGCAGGGCTTCTAAGCAGCAGGTCATCTCAGGGATGCTGGTTTTTAACTACAGGTTTCTAAACATTTTCTGATTGTCTTTTAATGCTGTAAGATGTCCCTCAATTCCCTGTTCTCAATACCTGAACATGTCTTAATTGTACTGGACTGTATATTATCCCTCATGAAAGGGATCAATGAAGCTCTCATTACTGTAAGCCGCCTTGAGTCCCTTTCCAAGGAGAAAGGCTGGGTAAAAAAATACTCTAAAATAAATAAATAAATAAATAAATTGTTTTTAAAGTTGATATTTTTATTTAATTCTTTTTAAATTTGATATTTGTATCTTTTTTTTTAATATTTGTGATTTTATCTGATGTGAGCTGCCTTGAGCCCCCTAAAGGAAGAAAGACTGCATGTAAATAATTTAAATAAATAAATTAGTAAGCTGTAGTGCCATTTTCGGAGACCAAATAAATAGTTTTGATACAAGATGGCATATAAATGCAACAGACAAAATCCTAATAGTTATATCTTTGAGTGTAATGTAAACAGTGTACTTTTTGGCAGCACACTAACAGTCTCTTTTGGGCCTTAAGTATGGAGGAGCAAAAATATTTCAACTGTGTTCTTGATCAACTGATGTTTCAAAGGGCTTTGAAAGACAGCTCCAATAAAGCTATTTAAAGATTTCTATTACAGTATGACCACTGTATCTGCAAGGGATTGGTTCTGGGACTCCCCCCTGGGGATAGCGAAATCTGCAGATAAGAGTGAATGGTCTTATCTAAAGGTAACAGCGGTGCCAGCGTGCCAGGGGTGAAAGCAGAGGTGCTGCACTGTCTGTCCTTCGCGGCGCCCAGGCTGCCTCTTCCTCTTCCTCATCATGGTGTTTGCCCTGCCAATGGATGGGCCATTGCACCTGGAGGAGAACCTGTGCAAGATGCAGGTGGGCCCACCGGCAGGAGGTGGTAACGGAGGAAGGAAGAAGATGTCTGCCTCCTGGCCCACCACGAGCACTGGCACCCAGGCGGTAGAGGCTCCCCTATGACGAACCCTACCATGGCACTGTGCCCTGCCTCCTCTTCCTCCTCCGCTGCCGCCAATCGCACAGGTGGGTGTTCTTGAGCTGCACAGCCTCCTCTACAGCCGCCACTGATCTTGCAGGTGGGCGGGTGCTCTCGAGCCACGCGGCCTCCTCCTCCTCTGCCACAGATCTTGTGGGCAGGCGCTCTCAAGCCACGCGGCCTCCTTCTCTGCTGCCGATCTTGCAAGTGGGCACTGTCAAACTGCGCTGCCTCCTCCTCCTCCTCTGCCAATTTTGTGGGTGGGCGGGAGCTCTCAAGCAGTGCAGCCTTCTCCTTCTCCGCCATCACTCTTGCAGGTGGCCAGGCGCTCCCAAGCCACGTGGCCTCCTTCGCCACCACCACCGATTTTGCGGGCAGGCGGGTGCTCTCAAGCCACGTGGTCTTCTTCTCTGCCACCAATCTTGTGGGCAAGCACTCTCAAGCCATGCAGCCTCATCCACCGCCGCCGATCTTACGGGTGAGCAGGTGCTCTCAAGCGGCACAGCCTCCTCCTCCTCTGTCACCGATCTTGCGGGCGGGCAGACTCTCCCCCTCCTCTGCTGATCTTGCGGATGGGCATTCCTGGCCCCATGCAGCCCTCCGCAGCCCCCGCTGATGTCTCAGGTGGGCACCCCTGGGCAGCGCAGTCTCAGCAGCCACCACCACTCTGCTGCTTAGGCCACTGCACCACCACAGGCCCGGGCCCTTGCACCGCCATCTGCGGATAACTAAATCCACGGATGGCAAATCAGCGGATATGAGGGTCATACTGTAATATCTCTGGCCTTTGTCTGGGACATTATAGAAAAGCACACAGATAGTTATTTGCAGTTTCATGCCCCCTCTAAGGATCCGAAGCTTGTTCAAGGTTCTTCACACTGCTGTAAACACTTTTGTGTCCAGCTTCAGGTCTGGTTACCCTCTAAGCCCTAAGGGTAATTCTTAACAAGGAGGACAAAGTTATCTAAAACAGGCCATGCTCCCAAATGCAGAAGCACCTCTTGCAGCAGTTTCATAGAAATAGTAAAGTAGCATGGGAAATGGGATGAAACATTGCAGAAACACTATTAAACCAAAGGTAGAACCTCTATCTTTCCAAAAGTATCAGAACCAAGTAATACAGTGCTTCTACCTCCCATCCCAGAAGATAAGATCAGTAGTACCAAAAGCTGCTATGATGTTCAGGATAAACACAGTCTCCCCTCCCCCCCAAGCAATCTTTCTGTTAGCAAGGGCTGTTTAGCAGAATGGTCCTAAACCAGTGACAACCCAAAAGATGAACTGGGTTTGAAGGGTGCCTCAACTTGAGCCATGTTCAAGTGGATTTGCCCATGACATAAAACATTCTTCAAAATACAGATATCATAAAATAACACTCATCTCAAATAGTTCCTCTCCTGAAGTATAGTATACCTTTTGAAAGAATATTTAACTAGCAAAAGTATTTCTGAAAATAAACAAAATTAAGTGTTCCGTTAAAAATGCTACCTGTGCGTGTAGTTCCTCCACCAGGTGGGGGTTTTGCAGCCATGTCATCCCACTTTAGGCAGGCCCAAAGTAACCTCAACATAAGGCTAACCCCAGCCAAAGATTTGACAGTTTGAAGTCGATACCTAGGAAAATTTATAAAAAAATATCATACACTGCACACTTTGATATGGTCACTGTCTAAATGTCATAGGTCTCAGAAATAATCCAGAGGTATTTATTTCAATCACTATAAAAAATTAAGGTACACAAGTGCACGCACAGAGAGAGAGAGAGAGAGAGAAAGAGAGAGAGAGAGAGATTGTTACATATCCCTAAATTTTGTTATTTTAAGTGCAAGCTTTGGAACGCAAACATACCTAGAGTATTTCTCTCACAGGGGGATACCTAGCTGACTTTCTGCCACATCGGTGTAGAAAGTTATGGTCTTAGATTAAATATAAATCATGCTCAGTCATTGGTAACCTGAAATCAAACAAGTAGGTGCTGCTGTGGCAGTTGTGATTACTATGACATAAGAAAGGAACACGATCTAAGACTACAAAAGCCATGGCCCATGAAAGCAAAACACCAGCAATTAGGAAGTGGGTGGAATCTTTACTCGGATACAGTGATCTCTGGAATTTTGAACAATTTAGTATTTCTAATATTAGCAAGTTGCCAACAAGGCCCCTGACATATTGTCAAAATAAGAATCAGGACACTTCAATTTAAAATTCACTCACAATGTTTTTGTGATCTGCAGCAGAGCATGTTGCGATGCTAGTGCAAATGCTTAGCTATCTCGCACATGTTCCCCCTCATCAAGGAAAAGGAGTAATGGGTCTACTTGCATGGAGGGACAATTGCACAACACAACTGGCTGGGATAGCAAGTTGCTTGGCTTCTCAAGGGGGCACCAAGCAAGTGAATGGAGCAAAGTGCACTTTGTCAAAAAAAAAAAAAAAAAAGGCTAAGGAGAAGAGAAGCCAAGTCCATTGAAAGCAAAAGATGTTCGATGGCAATGGAAAGGCGCTGCCTGATGAGCCAACCATTGTTCATTGTTTCGGTTTTGTACTTCAGCAAATGCAGTGACTTGTCTGTGTGGATTAGCCATCCCTCAGCAGCCAATGTGTGGTGATACCCAGGGAAACTTTCCAAAACCCAGTGTGCCCATAGGGAGGGAGGGGGAGGAGGAGGGGGAGAGGGGAGGAGGAGGAGGGGGAGAGGGAGGGAGGGAGGGGGAGGGGAAGGGAGGGAGAGAGAGAGAGAGAGAGAACAAAAACCAAAACCTAAAGCCCCAGGATGAAAAATCATTCCTTTACAAATGCAACCCTCCCTCCATTTTTATGGCTATTTCTCTCCATAACATTCTTTAGAAATAGAAGCAAATCCTTGCTTCTTGCTTTGAATTAAGGGGTAAATTGCATTCAGCAGATAATGGGAAATGCAGAGGGTCTATTTATCCAACCCGACACAGACAACCATCCTTGTTGTGGAGGATAAAGTTAAGAGATCTTAAATGTCTGGGAGTCAAATTAAACTGGACCTAATATTTAGGAAGCTGGAGAATGAGGTGATGAATGCCAAACAACAACAACAATAAACAACTACTAGTAGTAGTACTACCACTACTACTGCTGCTGTTATTTACAATTTTATGCAATGTAATTTTTCCATCATTGGATTTCGTTTAAAAGATAGTGAACACCGTACCTCCAAGTGATACCAAACGTCGGTCTTGGGGAGGGGTATGGCCAAATATCCAAAGCAGGCTTAGCCGTATAGTTGAAACAGGGAACTTCTCTGATTCCTCCTTTCCTCGCCAGCTTCTTTAAGTCATCGTTGGGCAAAACAAATATGCTCTTTTTACTGCTTTTCGTGACAAATTTCCTGTAAGAGGGCAAAGCTGTTCCGGAACGAGTCTTTTTAGGCCTTGAAAATTTCATTAGCTTCACTTTGTCTCTTGTAGAATACTCCTTGCTGACGGTCATAGAAGTCACCAACGTTCCTCCTGGCGTCGTCAAGGAATCGGTCACAGTGGTAGTCACCACCGTTTTACTATGCTCCTTTACACAAATGACCTCGGCCTTGCTCTCTGTGTCAGGAGTGGCAAGCTTTTTTACCGTGGTGGTGGTGGTGGTGGTGACAGTGGATACTGAGCAGTTTTCAGTAGATGACACCACTGTTTCTGTAGCATCTTTGGCGGCTGACACCTCTGACACCTTATAAACAGTTCTGGATTCTGTAGAAACAGTTGATGTTGTGGTCACTTCTGTAACAACCGCTTTGGCTATATTTTCTCCATTGATGTTTTCAACTCTATTGTGTGTTTGTAATCCATTCTGATCGGCAAAATCATTACTCAAACTAGATTCCTCACATGAGGTCACAGGGGATAGGGAAGATTTCTTAACAGAAGGCGACTCAGTATCCATGCATTCCGTTTCCCTACACACACTGTTTTCATTGCACGAATCAAGGCTCGGGAGGGATGTTTCATCCACTGGACTAGCTCTTTCAGGAGAACATGGTTTCCTTTCCGTACGACAAGGAGACTGACATGGTTTATCTTGAGATAAATCATTTTCTCTAGAATCACCCTCTGTACCCACAGAATTCTGTAACTCACTGTCCACATTTTCTCTCTCACCTGTGTCTTCAGCAGCAACATCACCATTCATAAATGGTTTCACAGGTTCACTGGATAACGGTTTAACCAAAGGATTACTCTGATTCAGATCACTGATTTTAGAATCAATATTACTCTCCGTTTGTGCAACGGTCTCTCGTTTTAAGCACTCTTCATCTGGGAATACCTTAAAATCATTTTCTTTCCCATTCATCTGAAATGCTTTTGTTTTTTCTTTCTCCACATGGGTATCCAGTTCTCCATTTTTGCTATTATTTTTGTCAGCCATGATTTTAATTTGGTCAAAACATTTATTCATGGAACTCGGAGGAAGACACTTGGCCTGATCTGGCTTTGAACCATTTGTTTCAGTGATCTGAGACTTCACTACTTCATCCATGATACCTTCCTCGATCATGTCAGGAATTTGAGCTTCAAAGGCCTTTTCTGAAATGAGCTCAGAGTGTAATGATTTCAGGCCCCCAAGAGTCTGCTTCGGATTGAATCCAATTTTGGGTTCAGATGATTCTTCATTGCTTTTCGGAAGATGCTCTTTTATGTCGTTTGCTTGTGTGGAAACCATGCCAGGGTGTTCTTTTAAACTAGAAGTTTCAACAGAATCACAGTCGTGCTGCTCAGGTTTTGTTTCATTTCCTGTCACTGCCGAAGATGGAGGATCTTCTTCAAGTTTACTTTCTGTTGTCACTGGCTGCATGTTTTCACACTGAGACGGTGTGGTATCTGTCTGTTTTGAACTCTCTGCATTCTCCTCTAAGATGCCACACTTAGTTTTGCCTTTCTCTTCTACTGGCTTAGAGTCATCAGTAGTACAACTGGGAGTGCCTTTCTCTTTACTCTGCACCTCACCTATGTCCATTGGTTCAGAAACACTTTCATTACTATCCTTTGCTACCAGACTCTGAGTAGCTGGGCACTGAACTGAGTTGGCCTCTCCTTCTCCTTCTAAAAGTCTGTTCAAGCAAGGCAAAGATTGGGCTGATCCAGTAGTCTTGATAACATGCAGGTTGCTAGGTGATAGATGGTCTTTAGCGGAACCTTCAGTCTGATCTGTATCCAAAATATCAAATCTGTTTTGGGCAGTTCCGTCCATTTGCCTTCCACCCCCTGCTTTGGCTAACTGTACGTCACTCAAATTCTTCTGTGGACTAAGAGACTTGCAATCTGAAGAGTTAGCACCAGTGTTAAGTTTTATTCTTTCTAATCGCTGCTTTTCTTCCAGTGTAAACTGTTTTACTCTTCTTTCTAGCAGTCCATCCAGTTTGGAAGACTTTACTTTCTTTTTATAATATGTCCTTAGGTGAAAGCCCTCACTAACATTGATTAAATCGACAGTGATTGGGATTTCTTCATGTTTTTCAGAGGTATCCATTTTCACTTCATCAATCTCCATGGGTTCGTCTTTAATGTCCTTATTGTTTTCATTCACTTCTTTTTCCTCTGTGTAGAACAACATGGAAGGAAGACATTTTGATAGTTAATCTATGTACCTGTCAGTTGTGGCTGAACACATATTCTACTGCATGTATGAACATGATGCTACTTCAACATTGTAAATCCTTTCCCAACTCATTAGCCCATCCATAAAGACAAACTATTAGCATACAAGTGTGTGAAGTCCACCCAGGGAAACTGGCTCATACATGTATGCATGCAGACACATGTGTGCTCCAAGTCAGTAATAGGGGACAGGTTTATGGTTTGCTTCACAGTGAGACAGCAGGGAAGAGGTGGACTATAGAAAACTCAGGATAAGCTCAAAGCAACCAATCAGCCTCAGACATTATCCCACTTAACCTCTGTTGGTGCATGTTTTTTTTTTTCAAACATGGGAACTGAATTCTGCAATTCTCTCTGCCACACCTTTGTTGGAGGTGAGTCTTTTAAGGATGAGGATGGATCAGGAATTGTGGAGAAAATGCTAAGCTAATGTGTGAGTTTCTCTGGGGGTTCCCCTTTAGAAGGTGGGGAAGAGAGACCAAGCACAAGTCCACTTTTTGCTCCCAAATGGCAGGCAGGGCTACAGAGCAGCACATATCTGTGCCCTACACTGGCAAGGCTGATGGCATGGAGGTGCACGCTACTGCCTTCTTTGCTAGCCCCCAGCAGCTGTAACGATCCATGATGTGACATTTTTACTTCCAATGGTTGTTGTGTCATGTGGTTAATTCTATGGTCATGCTGCTTAAGCTTGCCCAAGAAATTCAATATATTAAAATAATAACAAAACATATTAAAATAACAGTAACACAGTCTGACTAAAACAGAACAGACAACCAATGTAAAACCAACAAAGAATAATATAATTCACCATATAACAGCAAGGCAGAAACAACAGAAGCATTAAAACCGTATTTTGAATGCCCAGTTTAAAGTACTTTAGACCTGCAAACTTGATCCAACTTTTTAAAACCTCTCCTGGAGTTACTTTAGGTATTTTACACAACATTAAAGTTGTGTAAAATATGGCTTCAAAACATTAAAACCTCCGGTCCTATGCAGAATTGAAAGATTAAACAACTATGTATCAAAATGGATAAAACGCCTACTACCTTCTTCCACATGATCTGATTTTTCCAAATTCTTATTGGCTACCACTTTTTCTTCATTAGGCTCATTTTCCTGTTTGGTGTGATTTTTCTTTGTGGTCTCAGAATTTTCTATTTCTTTTTGGTCCTTCTTGTGTGGCTCACGGACATTTTTTATTCTGTCTTTGAAAGAACCATGCTCAACTTTAACTTTTGTTGTATTTTTCCTTTTATCCAGTTCCTGCTGTTTTTCTGTGATGGCAGTAGTATTCTTTGCTGATAAGAAATAATGCACTTGTTTATAGGTTTTCTAGCCCACCTGTCATACAATATCATATCAAAAGTATCCAAAGATATTGGGATTTTTAAATTCCTTAACACATTTTACCATGTTTGTTAAAGGCTTACCGTAAAAGTCTGAAATATAACTAGAAAAAAGTAAAATTCAAAACATATACTAATAAGAACTTCTTTATATTGTGAGCCGCCCAGAGACCTTTGGATAGTGGGCGGCATACAAGCTTAATTAATTAATTAATTAATCCATCAAAAGTAAGAAAGTAAACTGATCCAGTGCGGAGAATCCTATTCGTTAATTATAACAGGGTAAATAATAGTGCAAAACATGCAATAGTGAAATGGCAGAAATTGCTGCTTGGATCCTCACAACTTGTCAGCTGTTTGAGTTGGACCACAGTATGGGATACGAGCAGCAACTCATTAAGTGGAGCAGTTCACCACTATAATGCATGCCACTGCACTTCTGCCTGCATAGGTAACCATCAGCATTTAGCATACTGGGTTAGATCTGGCCATGATGTCCCAAGAATGAAAATCTTCCAGTGCAGAAACATCACTGGAAATTCCCAATGAGGGAAAGGAGCACAATTTTGCCCATTTCTCCTAGCACGGCACACTCAGAGCCATTTCTATACAGTGGGCATGTCTAAACTTTGGTCCTCCAGATGTTTTGGACCACAACTCCCACAGTCCTTTGTCATTGGCAATCTAATCTTAGAATTCTGGGAGTTGTGGTCCAAAACATCAGGAGGGACGAAGTTTGGACATGCCGGCATACAGCAAGTGGGTTACTTCACCCCAATCCTCTATGGTTTCAAGAATATTGCTGGACACTGGTTTAACAGATGACAAAGAGCCACTGCAATATTGTCATTAAGGTACTGGACGTGGGCGATCCAGGTTTGAGTTGCCATTCAGATAGTTAACTCACAGGATGACCCTGGATCAGTCAGTCTTTATCTGTCTAACTTACTCCACAGGGGGGCGGGGGGGCGGGCAGATCAATTGGGGAAGAGAGTCAAACACACCACACTTTAAGCTCCTTCAAGAGAAAATAGAATATGAATGTACACAAATATTATCACAGTAGTAAAAATAACAACGGGCCAAGGTATGCTCGATGTTTGTGTAAGATTTGTATAACTGTCACACATAGCTGCAGCTAACGAAACACCTCTGAGCTGTGCAATCAGGGGCATGACTAGGCATGCAACCAAGACATGCCCTGGCACCTCATCAATTAGCCAAAATCAGGCATGGCAAGCGAGGTAAACCTTATTGGAAGATCAGTACAATTTGGTCCACAGATACAAAGCTCTTTGTAATTTTACTAAATTACAATTATAACAGAGAGATGAAATTATTTAATCACTCCAGAAATCCATGTGAAAACTATTTCCCACTCTTTCCATCTGTATAACATGATATGCGAAGATAAATTCAACACATGCACATAAATTTAACATTAGCTACTTGCAGATAAAAGCCTTTCACATACAGTGGTACCTTGTATAAAGGAATTAATTGGTTCCAAATGAAATTATGTTAAGCAAATTTTCCTTTATACAAATTCCCATAGGGATGCATTGAAAATGGAGTAATTCCATTTTTATGTTGTACGGATTTTCCCCATAGGTGATTATGTTAAGCAAATTTCCCCTATCTCTGGAATTTTTTGTTGTACAGATTTTATGTTATACAAGTTGTTTGTTATACAAGGGTCCACTGTACTTCTATTTAATACAATGATTGTCCTGGTTACACAAAATGTTCGGAAAGTAGAAAGGCTTTCGACTGAAAACAACTTATATAGAGGAAACGGTGCAATTTGATGCAGCTAGCTAAACACATAATTCATTCTACTTAAACACAAGGATTTAAGACACTCACCAGGCAGTAATTTTCTGTAACTGACATTAGTATTTCCTGGTAATCTGGGCACAAATCTATGAACATGTGTTTTACTAATCCATATCCATCCACCATATCCCGTTACTCTGTATTCTTCTCCTTTTTGCTTCCAAACCTGTTAACCATTTTCAAATGTATTTAATTGTAATGCAATTTACACTATTTAACACTATTCTTAAAATAGATTATGAAATTTAAGCAAATGCTGCAGACACTATTTAGTTCTTCAATTTTATTCCAGGATAGTATCATGCATAAAGAAGAGGTGTTATATCATGCATAAAGAAGAGGTGTGGATACCCATGGAAGAACCCATTCCTGCCAAAATCAACCAGTTGTACCCATAACACAAATGATTTCATACGGCAACATGGAGAAGGCGGCAAAGCCTGGGCAAATGGCACATGGACCCTACCTAGCTGATTTCTAAAATTCCTGCAGCCTTTCTAATGGAAATACTTTTCCCACGTTAAAACAAAAATACATACAAACACACCTGATAAACTCTTCAAGAGTTTATCACTTATAATGATCATAATTGTTTTTCCTGCCCTAAGCTTCAGGTAGTGTACAGTCATGGGATTCTCTGGGGATTTTTTCCCCTCACTACATATACCAGAATTTATTTATTTATTTATTTATTTATTTAGAGTATTTTACCCCGCCTTTCTCCTTAGAGAAGGAGCAATTCCCCAAGCTAGGATACTGGTAGCTTTATCTAAAAAGCCAATTTCTCCAAGGAGCTGCAAGATCCTCACCTGTGACCCCCTGCCAAAGCTCTTTTTGCAGATGGACATTAACGCAGGGACATGGGTGGAGCTTTCTATGGGAACCACAAAGCACTAGGGAACTGGTAGGTGGTTGCTGCTGTTTTGAGGGACATCATATACAGAGCCTAATGAACAGAGACATGTTCGTTAGGCTCCGTAATTTTTGGAACCCCCATCTTTTCCCGTCAGCAGGGTGAACAGTCAGGAATTCTGGGAGTTGCAGTCCAACACATCCGGAAAGCCACAGTTTAAGGAAAGCTACCGTAAACGACCGCCTTGCCCATGGAACCTGAAAGCACTGCTGGGTTCTCGATTATGATTATGTCAAACCATGGTTTGGCATGTGCTCTGAAAGCGAGCCACCAGCATTGCCTTTTCTTCATTACAAAGACGGAACAGCAGGCTCTTTTCTCTTTTACTGTTGCAGTGGCAATACAGAGATGAAAGGCTATGCCTGAATTGCCAGACACAAAGCGCCTGTGTGGAGGAACAACTTCAGAACTAAAACAGTGGGAAGCTGTGATTTCCCATAGAAAAGTCACAAATAATAAACACACGCCCACTGGTGAAACAATTTAGTTCACACGCCATTTTGAAAAGGGCTGCGACATATCCCAGCCTCCTGAGAGGAGCTCTTCAGGACTCCGGGCAGCTTAGGAAAGGCATGGAACAGGAGGGTTGTAGGCCTCCGGATAGTCAGGGAGTGTTTAGGAGACAAGACAGTAAAAAGCCCACCTCTTATCTTCCCTGCCACTCTCCTGAGCTGATCTCCTCAGAAGCCCTGCCTGGAGGGCTAAGATTCAGACCAGCCCTGGTGGAACTGAGTTTTGTACTGTACCACTTTGTGTCAACATGTGCATAACATGGGGTGCAATACAACACTAACCAAGATGGTAACAAAAACAAAACAAGATCAAAACTTGAATGTTTCCAAATTTGTGCATATTGAATTTGGCAGTACTGCATATTTTGTAACATCAGTAGTAAGCAAATGCCCTCTGAATTAATTAAGTTTCCTGGATGTAGCAAAACGAAGTTCTTAAAAGTGGGCAATACAATTAAAAAGGCCTTCTTCTGAGTGAGGCTCAGAAATTATGGTTATGGCACAACCGAGAGGTCTTCATTTGCTGTTCTCAACGTAGAAGTAGATACACACCCAGGTAAACTTTGAGTTGGTTCAAGGGCTTCTTCAACTAACTACAATGAACTAAACAGAACATTCTCCTTGTCCTTCCCTGATAAAGATCACCCACTAGGGGGACCAAGGCTGCGCCATTCCCAAAACCATGCCTGAATCCAGACGGCAGTTTCACAAAATAATCTGTGCTCTCTGATAGTACTTGCAGATAGGTTGCCCAGTTCCTTCTAGCTCCATTTCTTTTGGATGTGCAACAATCATTTTAATCATAATTGGGAAGGGGATGTGTGAAAAGTGGAGAAATTTAATCTTATTTTGTTATTCGCAAAACATCTGTCAAAAACAGCATGTTTTTAAGACATCACATTTACAAATAGTACATTAATGTTCTATACACCCTACACATCCCTCTCCTTCCTCCGTCCTGCCCCCCCCCCACTTCACCTCTTCCTCCTCTTCTACGGGAAGCGGGAGTGGTGGCGCTTCCTGCTAGGTTGGATCCAAGTGGCCCAGCATTGAGAAGGACACCTGGAGGCAGCAAAGCAATCCCCAGGCCCATCTGCGCTCCAGTCGTGGTGCCTTCATAGAAGCGGAGTGGGCTGGTCAGAGGCAAGTGCGCCGAGGTCTCATCGTTTCCAGGTGGCAGGCTCTGGTCCTCTGTGCGCCTTCCTGACATGGAAAAACCGCAAGTGGGCCAGCCACTGTCCCAGAGCCCCACAACCAGACTGAGCCCAGGAGCAGAAGCCGGGCTTGAGAGCCATGGCAGACGCACAGGCGCTGCCTGCAGCTTCCGGTGCTGGGCTTGGTCTGGATGTGACGCTCTGGGACAGCGGCGGTGGTGGCTCCTCTGGCCCCATCATGGGTTTTTCTGTTCAGGGAGGCACGCGGGGGATTGTAGCCTGGAGCCTCCTAGCTCACAAGGCGGAGACTCGCCAAAGGCAGGCTGAGACGGAGTGCCCCAAAGTGGTAGCCTGGCTATGGTAAGACACCACCTTTTGCACTAGGAAGCTGCAGGCTCGAGTGCCCCGCGCACCTCTCCGGAAAAGCTGTGATCGGGCCATAGGAGCCGCTGCCCCTGCTGTCCCTAAGCCCCACAGCCAGAGACCAAGCCCTGGAGCAGCCGCCGCCACTGGAGCCTGTGTGCCCACCATGGCAGCCAAGTCCTCCTCCCAGCCACTTCCAGGCCCGTGATGAGGAAGGGTTGCTTGCAGTTCAATGAGCGAATAGCCGGCACTGCCACAGCAGGGGAAAAGTTGCTTTTCCCCTGCTGCACACGGCTTTTCACCCACTGCTTCACTGGCTTTTTGCCTGCCGAGCTGTGAGCAGCCCTTCCTCATCACAGACCCAGAGGTGCCAGGGAGGAGGACTTGGGCTCAATTTCAGCTGCCTCTGGACTTCCCTCCTCCCGCACAGCCCTCTTGTCACCTTGTATCCAGAAATTGTTCCCCGGCTTCCTACCACACGAGGCGACATCTCACCATAGCCAGGCTGCCTCTTTGGGACACTCCATCTTGACCTGGCTATGGTGGCGAGGGGGTTGTGCAGAAGGGGAGCGGCCCTGAGGTGGCTGAGGTCAAGGCCAAATCTTCCTTCCCACTGCTTCCGGGCCTGCAACAAGGAAGGATTGCCCACAGCTTGGCAGCCGAAAAGCTGGATAGAGCAGCAGAAAAGTGACTTTCCCCCTGGTGCGGCGGTGCCAGCTTTTCACCCGCTGAGCTGCAAACAGCCATTCCTCATTGCAAGCCCAGAAGTGGCTGGGAGGAGGACGTGGGCGCCATGGTGGGCACACAGGCTCCGGCGTCGATGGCTGCTCTTGGGCTCACTCTTTGGCTGTGGGGCTCGGGATGCTGGCAATGTCGCCTCTGGCCTACTCGCAGCTTTTACATGTTGGGAAGGCACGCAGGGGACCAGAGCCTGCCACCCGGAGATGACGAGACCTCAGCACCCTTGCCTCTGAGCAGCCCACTCCGCTTCAATGAGGGCATCAGAATTGGAGTGCAGATGGGCCTGGGGATTGCTGTGTTGCCTGCAGACGTCCTTCTTGATGCTGGGCCACTTGAATCCAACCTAGTGGGAAACGCTGCCACTAGCACTCCCGCCATCACTGTGCTTCCAGTGGAAGAGGAGGAGGAAGAGGTGAGGCGGGGGGCAGGACGGAGGAAGGAGAGGGACCACCAGCACCCTGCTGCTGGCACCAGCACTACTGAGGCCCTAGGAAGAAGCCCTTGTCCTCCACAACTGACAGCCCTCGCCACTACAGCCACCGGCTCCCGGCCAAAGCACATTTTCCCATAGGAAATAAAGGAAACTGGGATCCCAGAATGAATCATTCAAATTTCCATCGTTTTCCGTGGGGAAAATTTGCTTTAATACATGAGTGCTTTGGTTTATAAGCCTGCTTCAGGAGTGGATTATGTTAGTTAACCAAGGCACCTCTGTATATGCTAAAAAGAAATAATGTTTCAAGTGCAATCGACAAGCAGGCCGTAGTGGATTTTCTTTTTACTTATGTCTAACTAAAGAAGCAGTACCTGATGTTTTATAGGAAAGGTGTATTTCACCCAGGTTGCTTGTTGCATCGTTTCTTCTTCCTCTTGCTTTCTTTCTTTTTTTTTAACTTTCTCCTTCTCTTCTCTTTCAATAGCTGTCATTCGGCGTAACCTAATCACAAAACACAGATAATGATGTGCACTAATTTTTCAGATACACAAGAAGTATAATATTGTGCCTCTAGGCTTTCAAAGGACTCTGGCACTATTGGGATGAATTCAACAAAACTCTACCGGGGTGGGTGGGTGGGGGGTAAGTCACCTTTCAGTGTGCCTGCCACAGTTTCTATAACAATCACTGTCATACCTTCTGTATTTAAAAAAAATCAAAAAAAATCTTTACGACTATGTTTAACACACTAGCAATATCTTACCTGGTATGTCCCAAGGACTCTCTCCAGACTGGCAACATCACAACTGGTTTAACTGCACATTCCAATATAGCCAAAGCCAGTGCAAATTCCCTAGGTTTGCTACACATCTGAACAGCCTTGATCCAGTTAGATCTATTGTCAAGAAAAATAAGAAACATTTTAAGTTCAGATGCAGTTACCTGCATCTACTGACTGCAAAACATATTGAATCAACAGTGATTAAAAATGTCGTAACAGCACTAAACCAACCACGTCAGCAACATAATCAAATTTAAATTAAAATGCCACCTCACTTCCTTTAAGCACTGGTTGCTACAATATCTTTATTTCTACACAAATGTGTAAATCAGGCTGAAGGTCAACTTAGAAAGCAACACAAAAGAGATATTATTATTTCAGTTTTTTATTTTTCCTTCCTCCACCTAAAAGATTTCAGGTTGTGGCTCAACTGAGTTGTACAGTTCATCGGTTTCATTAAAGGTGGAAAAAGTTCTGAAATGATTTATCTTTGTCTCACTTATTTACATCACAGACACTTGACATTTTAACAGGGGTGTGTAAACTTTTTATATCCACTGTAACAATAATACCTTATTTCCTTTATTTGTTATATTTGCTCTCTAAAGATCACAAGGCAGTATACAGTTCTCTCTTCCCTGCATTTTCATCACAATAACCTTGTGAAACAGATTAAGTATATGAAGGCTTCTCAGATTAAATTAAGGAAGTGTGACCGGCCCATGGCCACCCAGAGAATTATGCAGCCACGTGGCTTTGAATCCAAAGCTCAAGAGTTCTCACCCAACAGAGTGACTAGACCACACTGCTTCCAATTCCTCCGCTTCCCGCTCGGAACTTTCCAATATGGACTCTGGAGGGCAGGAACCCCCTCCAAAACACCATCCACGAGGATGGCACTGCAAAACTCATCAAATCATGATTGAAGACACCGAGGAATTCACCTGTGCGACGCCCAGTTGGGGTGAAGAAAGGAAGACGGGATGTTGTTCTCCAGCTGAATAATAGTTAGCCTGAGGGTGGATATTGTGAGGACCTTCGACCCATGGACGGACCCATTCCATTTGAACTCGCCAGCAGGGCTCAAGCAAAACTTATGAGAGAGGTGCCGCCTCTTGTCATGATCTTCCCGGTGCTGATGTTTGTTTAATGCAAAAGAATTGGTGGCATACTGGTTGTGGTAGACACGATACTTCCCTTCTTGACCCAGCTTAAAATAATTGTTGATGTTTCCTTTCATCACTATTTCTTTCTTGGTGTTCAGTCGGGAGATTTCCCCTTGGGAATTAACGACAAGTACCTTATTGAACAGGGGGAAAGGGGAAAAAAATTAAACATAGACCCATTTTAAAAACTACAAATCTATACAGACTTAGAACTCAGTATTTTGGCAAGAGCTGAATCCTTGCTATCTTTAGTAACGGTAAGAATCGTAACTAAGCATTTACGTATATCAACTGCAAAAGCACACAACTGATGAAAGTATCTCAGCCTATAAACACAAATTAGCCAAAATCCTGTTGCTTATTACACTAAGGGGCATTTGCAACTTGCTATGGTTAGAAACAAGACTTCAGCCATTTTATCTTAAATTTGTCACTTTTCAAGGTGTCACAAGATTTTGTTGTCTTGACTACACCTGAACTCCAGCTGCTCATCTTTTGCCAACACTCTTCAAAGAGGACTTTAAAAATGTCTGATAAAGTGGACTTGTCCACGAAAAGTTGCATTAAAAATATATAAATATATATATTCACCACACTTCTGTCTTTTTTTAAACTTTTTATTTTGTTTTCACCTATAATCCTTAAATAAAGTTTCAAAATTGGCACAAACCTCTTTGCCTTCTTTAAAGAGCTTATTTGCTTCGTGTGCTGCAGCAGCTACCTGCTGACTTTTCAACTGGCTGAGTTTGCTATCTGGATTTCGTAACCTGGTGACCATGCGTGTGGAACCTGGGGTAGTTCTTCCGGTGTTTGGAGATTCACTTCTTTCACCATTAGATTTATCCCCTGTTAACATATAAACACAGGAAGTTGATTTAACATTTACCCACAGAAAGCAAGACATTTGAGGAAACTTAAGCATTATAGACTAGCAATCAGCAGCAACTCTTTCATATTTACCTAGCTCCTCTGAACTCTGAGATCCTACATCAGTGTTTTCCACTTCATCAATATTCTTCTCGAGTTCACTCTGCGCAGAATTTGGTTCATTGCTAGTGCTGTTGTCTGGATCAGACAAGAGTGCTTCAGCAGATGTACCAACACTCTGCTTGGGAACCGTCTTTGCTGTTTCATCTACAAAAGATAACTATTTTAGGTACTTAGTATTACCCCAAGAATACTTTAAAAAGGAAGATGGAAAATCTCTACACCAGAAGTGTAAAAATAAAAAGCACTGTAAATTCAGGAATGTAGAAGTTGCTAATTGTTTTTGAAATGTAAGAAATTAACAAATACGGTAATGTATCTTTAATTCTATGAACATACACAGACCTACCTATTTGCACTTTCCATAGAGAGAAAGCCTTTCGGTTTCCTACTTTTAGTTCTAACAATTAAATGTGTTATTGATGCATTTCAGCAACTCTGAGTAAGAACTAAAGCATGCATTCCACAAATTCAAAGGCAGATCTCCACCCTCAACCTGCACTGTAATGAGAAAGTCTGAATTTGTGTATTTTCACTATTATTAAGAACTTACTGCACACTGATTGTACCACATGGGGAAGAGGTGAGAGTGGCGAACCTTTGGCATGCCAGATGTTTTGGACCACAACTCCCACAGTCCTTTGTCACTAGCAATCTAGGCTCAGAATTCTGGGAGTTGTAGTCCAAAACATCTGGAGTGCTGAAAGTTCGCCACCACTGGACTAGGACTTATCCCAAATATGTGTTTGTTTCTACAAACGTGCATAATTTATTTTGTGAATGAAAGCTATAGATAGGGTTATACTGAAAAGATTAACCAACATAGCTATGGAATCACTCACAAGTATAAAGTCATGGGTAGTATATCAAATACTATTATTATGGAGAGAGAAAAACAGTGCTGTCTGTACTGCTTAAATACATCTTTTTAAATAATTAGATTTAACCTGGAGCCAAGGGCTAACAGCACAATATGGAACGGGAAAAAACATCATGCAATGCACAACCACAAAATTCTAAATGAGTAGAAATAGAACTACTCCCTCCTTGTTCACATCAAACTCCAGAGGGCTGCTGATTGGGTGGGAAAAGTTCATACAATCAGCCTCCTCCTGTGACTGTGATATTCACACAGAATACAGAATTACAGGGACACAGTTCTTTTACTGTTCATTCTACATCATAAAAATAACAATAATCCAGGACTTCAATTTTGTACAATCATATCATACACATCAGGTGAATGGTAAATAACTTTTCTAGCCACTCTTCCTCCCAACAGTGGCCTGAAAATCCTCTTTCATGGGCGGCAACCCTACTAAATCTAGTGGACTGTGTCACAGAGAGCCAACTAATTTTCAGTGATTTGCACCACCACCACGGCCCCTGCCCCCTGCCCCATCCCCTTCAGAAGGCTGCCTGGCTTCTGGGGGAAACATTCCTCTTGGGTCACTCATAGAGATCTCTCTAGAGCCAATCTTTTTTCATATGCACATCTGATGTCGGCAGTTTTAAGGTTTCCCTTTTGCCCCCTTTGTGAATTTACTACTGAAAAGTGTCAATCTATATGCAGTTATGTTCTGATAAAGGAAGCATTTCTGTTTTTGAAATAAAAGCATTTTTAAAAGCATTAAAAACAGTTCAAACTCTTATATATATATAGAATTGTACACAAGCCCTGCAATTGTAGCCATTGCCGCACAGATATTCTAACTACTGAGCAGCAGGACAATCTGGTCTAGAGTTAAGAGCTCATGCAATGCCCAATTAGCTTATCAAATTTCACATTACAAGGAAACTCATTTTCACACAGTATGAGAAACTGATATTTACACACAGATCAAAAAGAAGGAGAGATGGGTGGTATGAAGGTGATTTTCAAGTCCCTATGGAAGGTCAAACTGAAGACGCCCTGGCTGAATAAGAACACTGAAAAACAGCATTTTTGGTACAATGCTTTGATAAAGATAGCAAGTTGCTATTGAAAGCTTAGTTTATATTTTTTGTTTTATTAGTGATCAATAAAGATATCACCTATCCTACTTTTGAATTTGTTTTTCCCGTCACACGGCTCAACCCACTATTTTTTACTTCTACTGAAAAGCACAGAACACAAAGTTATCTGGCATCTCTCAATAACTGGTCATACCACCTAAGACATGCTGGCTTGTCCCTTCTAATATTTAACTCTCCTTCCTTCACACAGCCAGAAAGATCTCTTGGATTCTACTGGATCTCGGGTAGAAACAGAGAAGCCTATCCAGTCCTGCCACACAAACACCTTGTGCCCCCTCACCCCAAATTGCAATAAATGGCTATGGAAAACTGTTGACTAGAGATGGGCACGAAACGAACAATTTTTCGTTTCCGTTTTCATTTTTTCATTTCGTTACGTAACGAAACAACAAACAAATGTTGTCTCTAAAATGAAACGAAACGAACAGAAACACCGGAAATTTTGTCGTGCATTTCATTTCCGTTACTGCAATATGAGTGAATTGCTTAAAATCTTTTAAAAAATCACAAAAAATGAAATAAATGGTAACGAAATGGTAATGAAACGAACGAAAACGAAAACGATTTTGCAAAAATTCACAAAAAATGGAAACGAACTGAAATGGACCCTCCAAACGACAAACAAAAAGCCATTTTTTTTATTCATGCCCATCTCTACTGTTGACAACATCGAGGGCTAGAGCAGTGACTAGAAACTGCAGAATCTAGAGGAAGTGCAATACTGAATCCTACCCATTGTTCCCACTTTTAACTTTTTACAGTATTAGCTGACTTGAGAATTGCAATAAACATTGACTGATTCCGTCCAAGAAGTCCATTTGAGAACCTACAGTTTTTATTTGATTACTGGTAAGCAGAATTTTATGTCCCAGATGGTAGCACAAACAGTGACGAACAAAAATCAAAACAATACTCATGTCAGGTGTACAATACAAATAACTCTTGTCTAAGTAAGACATCCCCATCACAGTGAGAGATGAAACTGCAAATAATCAGCAGTAATGATAGACACACTGTAAAAAGTACAAAAGTGGAACAGGTGATACTTGTGTATCAAAAGTATTTGGGTTTTTGATGGCTACACGGCTCCTCAACTTGTTTTGCTTCAACTGTAAAAAGTATTTCCTGATACCCATTTATAGAGCCATTATTCTCCTCAAAATTACAAAGACATTGATATAGTACTGCCTGTACCTGAGGCATCTTTAGGAGGTTCTGATGTCAGACTCCTGTTGTCTCCATGATGAACAAGGCCTTCCAAGTCACTCTCCACTGTGTTCTTCCCTTCAGAAGTATTAGCCTCTCCTCCAGAAGAGCTTGTGGTGTTGCTTCCACCAGGCAATGTCACTGAGGTCCTTTTATCTCCATCTACTGGCTCTGCTGTGAAATGTACAACAAGGCTTCATTGATATTTTCAAAGTTAGCTTTAACGGATATATGCTGTTATCCATAGAGGAATTAAGCCCATGAAATAACTTCTGAATCAAATACAGTATGTAACATTACTACAGAATGATAGCCAATAAGTCACACGGAAATATCTGCATAATTGAGATCAAATAATAAAGGCTACATAATTTTAAAGAAAAGCATTGACATGACTACTCTAACAATTACATCAATTCAAGCAAGGGCGCCATCTTTACCTTCCTTGCTCTCTCTTTCAGAACTTTCCTGTTGTGGCATTTCTCTGTTTACATCGGACTGCTGATCTGAAACTTCCTCCTTGTCATTATCAGTCTCTGCGCTGTCTTTATTCTCAAGGTTAGCCTTTTCTTTTTCTGTTTCAGCATCCATTGAGCTTTTATCCTCCAATGGTTCACCCCTTTTGATTCGGGCTGCTTCCAGAATTTCTTCTATAGCAAAAAAAGAGAGAGAGAGAGACAAGAGAGACCAAGGAGAATTTTCTCAAAAAGCCGGACAGCTTTAGCAGGGTGCGTGTTCCCTTCCAAAAGCATGCTCAAGGTACCACTGACAGGTCTGCTGACAGAAAGTACACTAGCCACAGTTCAGATTTGTGCTGTTCTGAAGAGAAACATATTTCTGCTTTGTTTCTCTATGGCAGGGGTCACCCATCACTCCTGTACTCAGAGACATCTTGGGATCTAATCTGACAGAATGAAAAGATGATTTTGTACAGAGGTCAGTCAATATAGACTGTCTAGGAACAATGTCAGGCAGCATGTTTAATTATTTTGTTATTCCTCTATGTACCATTTTAAACTGAAGGTTCTGGAAGAGCACACAGTGGATTAAGAGGAGCAAAATATGAAGATTACAATAAAGAACAAACGAAGTAGCATTTATTAGTAAAAGAATACTCATCTAAAACAAGAAAACCATTCTTGTGGCGGGGGTCTTCACTAAGATCTTTAACCAGTCCTTGCACCAGTCTACTGTTCCACCCTGCCTGAAGTCCTTGACTACTGTTCCTCTGCCCCCAAAACCCACAATCAACAGCCTTAACAACTACAGACCAGTTGCACTCACTCCAATCATTATGAAGTGTTTTGAGAAACTGGTATGTAGCCACATCATCTCCTGTCTTCCATCGACATTTGACAACTACCAGTTTGCATGTAGGGCAAACAGATCCACAGAGGATGCTATCACTACCACTCTCCACACTGCTCTGTCCCATCTGGAGCAGCCAGGGAGTTATGTGAGGCTGCTTATTGTGGATTTCAGCTCTGCTTTAAATACTATCCTCCCCCACAGACTGATGTCCAAACTAGAGGCGCATGGACTTTCTTATTCCATTTGCCTCACATAACTCTTGGGCTTTCTGTCAGACCACTCTCAGAGGGTTAGAGTAGGGTCCCACAGGTCCACAGCCCTTAGCCTCAACATCGGCTCCCCACAGGGTTGTGTGCTGAGTCCCCTGCTCTACACCCTCTATAACAGGCATGTCCAAACTTCGGCCCTCCAGATGTTTTGGACCACAATTCCCACAGTCCTTTGCCATTGGAAATACAGGCTTGGAATTCTGGGAGTTGTGTTTTAACTATTTTAATGCTTTGGATTTTAAGGTGCCCAGAGACCTTTGGGTAGTGGGCAGCATATAAGTTGTAAAAATAAATAAAAAATAGCAACACATTCAACAGCTGGTGGAAAGCACAGAGCAAAAAGAGTATGTACCGTTAGGAATTTTTTTTACTGCCTTTCTATTACAAAGTCCAAATATTATTGCTAGAATTTGTGTTCTACCAAAAATCCTCAGTTCCTCTCCTTAAAAAGCAAGCAAGCAGCATGTGTTGTGGGGGATTTATGTGTTGTTTAAATTCTTAATAAAAAAGAAAAAGAAAGAAAGAAAGAAAAAAAAGCAAGCAAACAAACAAAAAGCACCACCCTCTGGCATGCAAACCATTTTTTCTTCAGAGTTAATACACTCTACCAAACTGACTACCAGACAGGTAAATCCAGGTTGAATATACTCTTACTCATCACAGTCCCTTAACAAGTAACAAGGAGCACACATTTTCTGACTAGAGGAAGGCAAAGCAAGGCAAAGCAAAGCATCCTGTTTATGTTCTTCCTCATAGCGCCTAAAGCACGCTTTGGCGATTTACAATTTAATTATCCAGGCAGGCTACACATCCTCCCCCCCCCCCCGCCCAGCCAGCTGGGTTCTCATTTTACTGACTTCAGAAGGAGAGAAGGCTGAGTCAACCTTGAGCTGCCTACCTAGGATTGAACTCTGGGCCGTGATCACAGTTTTGGCTGCAGTACAGCTGTTTAACCACTGCGCTACTAGGCTCCAATGACAGAGGAGGCATGGAATGGTTGAAATATACTTCCTAAGTCCTAACTAATGCAGCCACAGTCCAAGCTAAAACTGTTGAGAACTCAGAAGAAATATTGAGTACAGAATACACAGCCACAATTCAATTTGAAAATTTGAAATAGCATAGTTCATGAAATTCTGTGCTCACCACTGCGGAAGAACACCGTGTCTATATGAGGCAACATCTGGAAAGATAGCCAAGTTGCCTTGGGGGTTCAGAGACTTTTGGTGAAGAGCGAAAGCAAAAATAGTCCAGAGGGAGCGGTCAGAGAGATGAGGAACCAAGCAAAACAGAACATGTTACACGCACAATTGCCCACTAGTAAGAAACTGATGCTGATTCTCTAGTAGTGGGCTTGGCTGCAATAAAATGGGGTTGGCAGTCATGATTATTCCTACAAAATGCATTTCCTCTATATAGCATCAGGGATACAACAAGGATAAATATACTTGCTGTTAATCAGGATAGAAATGATACAGTCATATCTGTACTACCAGAAAAATGCTGAAACAAATCATTCATTTGGAAAGTGAAAGAGGTTTTTACTCTCATTTTAAATCACTCCTGAAATAGAAGCTGGGGCTGAAAATACTGTATATACAGTAGTTCCTACATAACTTGGGGGGGGGGGGGCGGAGCAAGCCATCATAATCTGCATATAAGACTATATTGTTGTCTAGGATTCTTAGATTAAAAATTGAGTGTCATTATATACACAGAGAGAACTGCACTGTTGTGAAACTGCAGTTTTTGGTTGGAAAATTGGGGAGGGCATCTTACGCATGGAAAAATATGGTATGCCATATCTCAAACCGGCAATACAAGATTGCACTTAAGAAAATGTTAAATATACTATAAACACTGTTGGCCGAGCTGTACCCGTGGAAGGATGATCATGCCCTAGCAGGTGGACATCTTCCGTAACGGAGGCCTTTCCCCTTTTCTCCATAGCTCCCATGCAACAAAAGGGATTGTTTGGATGTGAGAAAAGCCATAAAGAGAAAGGGGGACTCTTTCATTACCAAACCTCCACCTGCTGCTGACATCCTCACCCTTCCACAGCCGTACCTATGATGACAAGAGTTCTGCCTATGGGTCATAGCTTCCCATCAACGGAACACCTTCTTTCAGTAGAATGAGAAGGCAAACCCCTCTCTTCTTTTCAGACAGCCACTCTGTTTTCTTACCCATTCCTCCACAATATGTGAGCAGGAGAGTGATTAATCACTTCTTTTCCCCATCACCACCTTCCCCAGTAGTACAGTGAGATGCTTTCAGAGAGGTTCTTACATGCAAGAAAGCTTGAAAATCAGAGGTGACCTTAATCTGGAAAGAGTCTAGGCAAGTTTAAACCTCTCTTCTAGAGACACACTATACTGCTCTCAATATGGAAAATGGGAAGACCAAATGCAACAGAGGTGCTATACATTTGCTGCTCATTTGCTGGAGAAAACAAGGTTATTCCCTGAATATGACTAAAATCTACTCAAATGTTCAGAGGGGACGCTAGAACAGACTGGGGCTGCGCAGCAAAAAGGGAGAATCCTGTTAATCAAGTGGAAGTAGAATTGTGTTATACTGAATATTTAAGCCTTTGTTAATATACATGTCTGCCATTAAAACTTAATCCTTCATCAGGATATATAACTGTTAACTCATTATTACAATTAACAAGTACTTAACCAAATGTACTACAGTGTGTGTG
>JAHTLZ010000010.1:7884228-7901493 GCA_023846285.1 Phrynocephalus versicolor
TATATATATAAAAATAAATAAAAAACACGAATAAATAACTCTATTCAAATGCATATATCTGTTCAGGTAAGAAAGTTTTAAGTGGAACTATCCGACAAACTGATTACCGAGCATCCAAATTTGGTGTTACAGTATAATGATGAGTGACTAGAAAATTCTGCAAGTTGACAATGTGGAGTTTTAAAGCATACACATTAGCACTTTTTCTGACACAGCAGGAACAAAATGAGAAATGGTGCTTGTCATTACACAATCGATGAGGAAGAGCAGCTTTAATTGAGCCTTTTCAAACATATTCATGAATTTTAGGTTCACTAGATGTTGTTCTCAGAGAATTGTTATTTCACAGCATAAACCCAATAGAATTTGGCCTTAATAATTTCATTTGTCCCCCCCATAAAAATATTTTTGTTCAGTGGAATGCAAGTTAATAAGATAGGCATTCACAATACATTTGGCAATGCACTGTGTGTCATTAGCAATTCAGAACTAGTTGAATAGAGGCTCACCATTTGCTGCAGCAAGAAACGATTTGTTGTTACCCCGTGCTTTATTTGTAAGGTCTTCTGTTATATCCATATGCCGATGAATTTCTTCTCGCATTTCTTCCAGAGTTTTGCACAGATCAGCTTCCCAGTAATCTTTGTTGAGGCATTCAATTAATTCTGCCAGCTGGATTTTTGTGCTATAGTACCAGGTTTTCTTATCTTTCTCACACTCTGAATCTTCTTCTCTGTGACAGCATTAAAATAATTGTGTATCAGACAAGATAAGGATAAAAGATATACCTTATATATTTTGTAAGAGAAAAAAAGGAAATAAAAATACCCAAGGTTCACTTTTTTCTTCCAACTGACGTGAAGATAGTTATTACGAAGCTCTAAAATAGATAACTATAACAATCAATTTTGTAATAATGAATGTTACATTTGCTTCTAAGTTTAATTGATGTAACAGTACAGCTTAACACATTACCTAAGAATAGTATTATCAATGCACATAGAGATTCAAACTATGTTTTGCTCTCTCCAATACAACCATATTCCTATACTGTACAAACGAAATTTCAGGCATTTTTTAAAAGAACAACATGCTGCATAATGCAGTCAATGCCAGCAAATATACCACCATTAGAGTATTATTGGCAGTCCAAGCTGTAATAGATATATTGACAGTAAGTACTATATATATAACAAATATGAATATAAATTACTAAATGGGTCTGTCCCATATCAACTCCATCAGGAAGTGACATTCTGTTGTTTTTCACATATAAGTAATTAACCATATTTTTAAAAACTGTAGCAAATAATGCTTTCCTCACCATGAAGTCCTCTGCAACAAACAAATGGGGTCTAATTACCGAGATACACAAACATTCTTAGAAGCAAGCTGCTTAGTCAGATATAAACATATATTCAAGGATGCAAAATGAAATAGAATCAGCCATTTACCTCAGAACATCTAGTTTAGGAATTGGAGAGGGTGGGGGAGAACATCACGTAATGATACGATTATTAAGCAGCGCACAATTTCAGAGCAATCATGGTAGCCAAATAAAACTGCCATTTGCTTTGCTTGCCCCGTCATTAGTGGGGTGAGTGAAGATAGTTTTATCATGCTTTCATCTCTCTGCAAGTATACTGAAGTACACAGAAATGTTCTTTTCTTTGGGCTGGAGAAAGTACCTTGAAGGTACTTGTGGGAAGAACAATATAGGCCAAAACTATTGCCCGGGAGTTTTAGAAGACCTCCATCAAGAAACAATGCACTTGTAAAATCAAAATCCAGAGCATGCTTCTCTTTGCTAACATATAATTGAACAGGAACAAGTATACAGAGGGATAAAACTAAAGGCAGAAAAACATGAGACACGGTTCAAGTGGGCAAAGCAAGGAGGGGTCGGTGGGGGGGCGGGCGGGGGATACGCCAGTGAGCACGTCTCATATCCAAATGGATTTGTGTAGCTTTAGTGTCTCTGGTTGCAAGTAGATTGAAATAGCACAATCAAGAATCATTATTTAGACTTTGTCAAAATGGATACAAAGAGTTCAGGTTTATCTTGCAGCCCAAATTTTATTTTCTGCTATTTCATGTATCCAGCTATTACAAGTGGGAACAAATGTTCTTTCACAGCTACTGGAAGAAAGAACAACAACTAGAAGCTCCATAAAAGAAACACTGCATGTGTGCAGCTGCTATTTTTTAATATGGTTGAGTTCAATATGAGATTGCTTCAACATGAATGAAGCACCCAACAAATCCTATTTCTAAAAGTGCACTGGAAGGCTAGGACCACCATACCCGCGGGAGATCAGTTTGGGGAACTCCCGCGGACAGCAAAATCCACAGATAAGGGCAAACACTCCCATCTGGGTTGACAGTGGTGACATGGGTGGTGGGGTGCCAGGGTGAAAGCTTTTACCCCAACAACCCCAAAATGCTGGGTAGTGTGGTGTCGAGAGCGAGGTGGTAATAAAGTTTTTTTTGTTTTTTGTTTTAGTCCCGGACAGCGCCCTGAAAGTTTTGAACTTCCCAGTTGAGCTCAAACTTCCAGTCCGCTGCCGGGACCCGAGCGGGAAGTTCAAAGGCTAGCTGGCCAGGCAGGTCCTCTTAAGTCCCCACCCCACCTCTGTGGAGAATAGCTGGCCGCTGCTGGCAGCGATGAGGAAGACGGCTGGCCAGCACTGGCGGCGGTAAGTTTTCTTTCTGTCTTTTCCCCTCCTCGCTGCCAGGATCAGACCTCCCCTGCACCCGCTGATCACCAACCACAGATACCGTATATACTTGAGTATAAGTCGGCCCGAGCATAAGTCGGGGCGCCTAATTTAAACCCAAAAAACTGGGAACATTTATTGACTCAAGTATAAGCTTAGGGTGGGACATGCAGCAGGGCCTGGCAACTCCTCCTTTGTGAGCTGGGTGTGTGTGTGATGTTTAAAATGACTTTTGACCACCGAGGCAAGTGCTTGAGTTGGTGGATAAAAGTCATTTTAAACATTGTTTTAAAATGACTTTTTAAAGTCATTTTAAAAAGTCATTTTAAACATGGGGGGTCAGGAGATGTGGCGCACAATGTTTAAAATGACTTTTAGCCATCGACCCAAACTTGTCTCAGTGGCTAAAAGTATTGACCCAAATATAAGCTGAGGGCCCCTTTTTTCAGCCCAAAATTAGGGCTGAAATACGAGGCTTATATTCGAGTATATACAGTAATTGAATCAGCGGTTGTTGAATAAACAGATGCAGGGGTCATACTGTACTGCAAAACAAACAAACAAAAAGGTACATCCATAAATACCAACTCTTTTACCATATTTCCCAACACGTGTTTACTTATTTATTTCATTTCTATGCCACATTTTTCTTTTTCAGATCCCAGGTTCAGTCCCCTCCATCCCCAACTAAAAATGCCATGTAGCAGAGGAAACTACGAAATGCTGCTGTCTAAGACCAAGGGGAGCCTCACTGGCAGTTGAAATAGGACTTCTATGCTGGACCTCTACATAAGGGCCTCATGCAGTCCTTATGGGCATTTTATATTCCCCCTGGGTGACCCTTCTGGCTTCCCATCGTAAGATCCTCAAACACTAAACTCAAAAGAGACTGTGTAGTGTCGTTATTCACCTCCCCCAAATCTGGCACTTTTCAGCCATTTGGGGGCACTAGTCAAGCCCTACGACTTGTCAAGTTTTCTGACTTCAAAAATTCAAAACTTAGGGGTGCCAAAAAGGTGCGGCTTAACGGGAGAATTTAAAAATGTTTTTGCTAAATTGATATAATTTGGTTTTGCTTCGTAAATGAGCATGTAAACATGGCATTTTTTCTATCTTTTTATGCAATTTCGGATTAATCTTTATGATATATTTTAGAAATGATATATGTCATCATGTCAGGACAAACATGATACATCATGACAACAGAACAAACATGATGCATAAGAAACGAGTTAAAAGAATACAGTAATACCCCGGATAATGACTGCCCCGATAATAATTTTTTCGGATAATGAATAGAATTTTCTCTTTCTCTTCAGGCAAGCTTCCCCTGAATGATTTTTCCCCCTTTGCACTTCAGGTGGGAAAAGACTGGGCTAGGATTGCTGGTTTCATTTCTCTGTGTTTGCATTGCACTGCGGGATGCATGTGTGTTCCAGGGTGGTGGTGTGTCCAGCACTGCATGCCTTTAAAGTGTACTTTATAAAGAGGTCTGGGGGGAAAAATAGCTTTTTTGCCTTTTTTCGGACCTCTGGAATGGATTAATTGATTTCCCATTCATTTCAATGGGAAACCGCCTTTTGGGTAACGCACTGCCTTGAAGAACAAATTAAATCCGTTATCTGAGGTACCACTGTATTTAGAAAGGAGATGTTTGAGAAGACAGCTTACAACATTTATGATTATAATATTGGATAACCTCAATATAATTTCTTACAATACAAATGGTTTAGGGCACTGATGGCAAACCTTTTAGAGACCGAGTGCCCAAACTGTGATTCAAAACCCACTATTTTTTTGCAAAGTCCCAATACAGCTATTTAACCTGAACACAGGTGGCTGTGAAGGGACAAAGTTGGGTGCCCTCAGAAAGAGCTCCAAGTGCCATCTTTTGCACCCGTGCCATAGATTCGCCAACACTGGTTTAGGGTCACCAGTTAAAAGATATATAGAGTCAGCAAGTCTATTCAAAAGCTTGAGGCAGATGTATGGCTGCTACAGGAGATTCATAAGAAGAATAAAAAGATATTTAAATATCGAATGTTAGGTGATCAATTTTTTTTTTAAATGGAACAAACAAATCTCAAGGAGTTGTAATAATTTGCATGAGAAATGCAAAATTTGAAGTAATAGATCAAATGGGAGGCCCTGATGGCAGATACATCATAGTGAAGGAGAAACTGGAAAATAAATTATTGGCCATAGGTTCTTAATATGCCCCTAATACAGGTCAAGCAAAATTTATGCAGAATTTGCTAAGGGAGGTCAGAAAATTTGCATGGAGAGAAATCATTCTTTGGGGGGGGGGGTATACAAATTGTATTTAAAGTAAAACAGATACAACAGCAAAAATAGAAAAGTATCAAATGAGGGTATCAAAACTGGGAAACTAATAAGATATTTGGCTTAATGGATAGATGGAGATATTTAAACCATAGAATGAGAGAATGTACATATTTTTCTAAAAAGTCTACTGATGAAGAATAGATCACTTTTTATTTTGGATACTTTGGCTCCATTTTTATAAAAAATACAAATTGCACTGATGATAGCCTCTGACCATACACCAATAAAACTTGTTACTTAATGAAATTAGTAACAAGCCTAGAATTTGGAGACTGAGCTCCAATATGTTTAAATACAGAAATTAATTTAAAAAAGATAAAAATATTTTAGGATATAAACAATAAATAAGGAATTAAACCAGCATTGCTATGGGACACGTTAAATGCCTATTATGGAAGCTTCTGGATTTTAAAAAAGGGAAAAAATAAGCTTCAAGAACAAGTGGAAAATAAAATAAAAATGCTGTCAGAAAAAATGATCGGGATCAAATAAGGTACTTACTGAACTAACAAAACCTAGAACAGAGTTAGAAGCATTAGATGTAACTGAGGTCCACACTGTTATGAATTATTTAAAGAGAGAATACTATGAATACGGGAATAAAAATACGAAATTGTTATCATTTTCAGTTAAAAGGAAGGCAGCAAAAAGAATAATCGTTTCACTAAAAACAAAAGAACGAACAACAGTAAATGCTCAACAACAAATAGCTAGTACATTTATGGAATACTATGGCAAGATCAAAACATGGTTTTGAAGCTGTGTAGTGTATACTGTTTTGCCAACTGTCCAGCATTCAGCATGGTACATTTAGTGAAATGATCGTTCAAACACTTGTGCTTCAGTGACAGTGATGAGAGAAAAGCTGGGGTGCAGAAGAGTATTGACCTAAGGAGTAGAAATCATTTCCTGGGAGATCTTTCTGTACATTCTAGAAAGACTCCTATTAATCCTTGTGCTACCTCAGTGTTAGAACTCACTGACTGGTCTCAAAATGTGTATGAACCACCTTTGACATGTAAACTGACAATACTGCAAGTCATGACATTCATTAATGAACCTATGCAAGTTTCAAACTGGCCACATCATGGACAGTCTGTAGAAAATACGGTACTGTCAAACAAGTCACAGAGGCAGCAAGCAAAGTATATACAGCCAAAATATGTGAGGGATATTTAAGAGATCAAGAAGCAAGTCGGAAGTTGATGATGTCCAAGAATGAATCAAAACAAGACTTAATGAAACTTACTGCTTAATTTCACATTTTGTTGTTCTTTGTATAGAAATATATGTGTTGTTTTAAGACAAACGTATGTTTCATACAACAGAAAATACAATTTTTATCATTGTATGCTGTTTTCCGAGAACAGTGAATGTGTCTTTTGTTAAGGTGCCAATTTATGGAGCCAAATGTCCAACTAAAAAATAGTAACAAGATACCTGGTGGGCATTATTTTCCATTATAAACATTCCTGGGTACCTCCCGGAGAAACTGCTATAAATCTGGCAAAAGTTACAGTTCATTCTATTCTGCATTTTTATTACAATTTTGGAAATTCTTATGTGCCAGAGGCTTTACAGGTGTATAAAGCTAAAGTTCTATCTCATTTTGTATGGTATAGCAACTTGGACAGATGCAATGGACCAGTCAATTGAAATCATACAATCCTCGTTTATGCGCCAAGTACTAGGCTTGCCTAGGTGTGTCCCATATTCAGTGCTTTGCCTGGAGACTGGTTTACCTTCTGTACAAACAACGGCATGGCTGAGTGTCTTTCAATATTGGCTAAAAAAATTCTACAATCTAGATTTGTACATTCTGCTATTGCAATTCCTGTGTGAATCTCTTCCTCCCTATGGATCTATTACCCTTTTCAACAAATTGAAGCTGATAGGCTTAAACCCTGATACACTTGATTCTTTAATTCAAAGTTGGCCTTTGAAACTATCCAAAGACTACTAGATATTGACTTTCAGGAACGGTGGGGTGCTGCAAACAAGACATGCTCTCCCCGGTAGCTGACCAGACAGCTACCTCTCTTTACTCAGTTGTCCTCAAAACCGGAAAGCATTTTCCCTTGCCAGATGTAATGTCATGCCTTTTGCCTTGTTATGGGGCAGATTCAGGGGAATACCTCTTAATGCAAGATGCTGCTCATGTGAGTAAGTTTATTTCTCAAAAACACCATCTAAACTCTATTTAGTACAAATGAATACACTACCAGAAAGCTGTCCCTGCTGGAGAAAAAGGCAGATTGAATGTTTTTAAGCAGAAACTTAGAAGTAGCTAAACCACATGCCTGGTATTCTAATAGACCAGTGGTTGTCAACCTGTGGGCCCCCAGATGTTCCTGGACTGCAACTCCCAGAATCCTCCACCACTCGCTGTGCTGGAAGGGATTTCTGGGAGTTGGACTCCAGGAACATCTGGGGACCCACAGGTCGAGAACCACTGTAATAGACCTTCTCCATGATTACTAGATCCCATCCCCGCCACTCCAAAACACAGCAGTTAATTCAATGACTCTTACACAGTAAAACGAGCAACTCTATTTGCCCCCTAAATCAAACAAGAATGCTTGGGTGAAATGTAGGCGTAAAAGATATGCAGCAATAGGTTGCTGTATGTTGCATATTTACTTACATAACAATCCTCCTGTTCAGGAACCAGTACTTCCGTCGGTTTCTGTCATATCCAATAGGTTCGTGTCTAATATATGGTTTGTTTTTTTGGATTTCAGCAATACAGTCTGTTACCCCAGGCACCTTATGTGCTACGCAAACTTCACACTGCCACTCATCCTCTGGTACCTCTTCAAGAGGTGGTTTTACACACTCCAAGTGGTACACCGCAGAGCATGTCTCACAGCAAAGCAGGTCTCCCAGTTTGTGACAAACTCTACAATGGTCATCGTATTGTATCACACCTTCCGACAGTAATTCCTCGCGTGCAATGTTTGTTGTAAGAAACTGATCCACTAAAAACTGCAGAACCTTGATTTTATTCTCCACTGGTCCATAAGGGTAGTCCTCTGAGTCTTGGAAAGGAAGAACATGATGATACTCCTTGTCACTCTCACAATATACCCGCAGAACCTCCGGCCACGTCATCCCGTCTATGAAGTACAACGTGGAGTTAACACTATCTTTGAGATCCGCAGGACCAAAGGTTGTGTTTGACGTGTCTTCTTCACGTAAAACAGCTTTTAAAAGCACTATATGCATTTCTGCCATAAGTGTACACTGTTCTTGACTGACAAGAGCAGCACAGAAGTCCTCAAAACGAAAAGGGGACAAGCGCAAGACTGTGCCAAAGTTCCGCAGTACCTCATAGATGGCAATCACATTCATTATATGCTCATTAGGCACCATTAAGTCCTCGGAGGATTTAGGCAGGTCAAGAGGAGGTATGTCTTTTTCTTCCAATATTGGAGAACGTGGACGATGTATTCTTTGTCTCCTCCTTCCTGTAAACAGAAAGCAATAAACAATGAGGACTCAAGCACAGGAAACAAAAGAAGATATAGCCATACTTACTGTTCTGGTTTAACTTCCACTCTTTATGGTGAAAATACAAAGCTATCACTCCTTTCTAACATACACAAAACAAGCAAATGAATAAATAATGCTTATACAGTGGTACCTTGTATAAAGGAATTAATTCATTCCAAACGAAATTATGTTAAGCAAATTTTCCTTTATACAGATTCTCATAGGAATGCATTGAAAATGGAGTAATCCCATTTTTATGTTGTACGGATTCTCCCCATAGGCAATTATGTTAAGCAAATTTCCCCCATCTCCGGAATTTTTTATGTTGTACAAATTTTATGTTATACAAGCTGTTTGTTATACAAGGGTCCACTGTATTAATAGGTCATTGTTAGGACCAGAAATATTCAAGTAACTGAAACAGCATTACAGTAACCCCCTGCCTATTGCGGGGGTTAGGGAACCACCCGACCCGCGATACATGAAAACCCACAATATGCGGAAGCGCGGCGGGTGGGGGCGAGGGGCGATCAGAGGGGTGGGGGGCAGCGGGGACCGATGCGATCGCTCCCCACCGCCCCTCTGCACGGCTTCGAGGCCTCCTGGTGGGGGCAGCAGGGAGCGACCCGATCGCTCCCCGCCGCCCCACCCCGCATGTACTGCGATCCCGCAATATAGTGGGACTGCAGTACCTAAACCGTGAAATGGCGGTGGGTGACTGTACCATAACACCATTTCTGTAAAACTGTACTGTATTAAAAACTCATGAAACACTACCCTTAAGGAAACTGGGGTTTAAAAATGTTTGTGCCCTAATGGGTGACCTAAATATATATTTTATAAAATAAGGAGATTGGGGGGGGAGCTGCTAATGAAAATATTTTCTAACACTTAGTAGAATCTGAATGTGTACATTTTAAAATAACAAACCAAAGATAAAAACGGAATATTATCTCCTCTACTGATTGGTTCATGGATCACCTGGCATTTCTTTAAGGGACGTGAACTGAGATTTGGAAAGATTCAAAATTCACCAAATAATTTCATATTCCAATGATACAAATATATAAGATTCCAAATTTGACAGTTCCAAATATCTGTGATAGAAATCCCCAATACTCAAAGTCTGATTTACAACTATAAAATGGAAAGTAAAGGGTTCGGTTTCCACTTGATAGAAGAAGTGAAGCCTATTTATCAGGCATTTTGGACAGACCTCTTGAAAAATGACCATTCAAAACCATATGACACTAAAGATAGTAGGGGCAGAGGATTCAGAGGCTCTTGACTGGGGTTGCCATGGGTTCCCGAAGGGCAGCAGGCGGAGGTGACAGCAAAACCTCTAAATGATGTTATGTCTGAAACAATGAACTTAAGAAAGAGGCACAGACACCAGAAGGTGTCATTCAAAGTGGTTCATCCTAGTAGAAAGGTGGACATAGATGCTCATAAATCCCTTATGCATTTGCTCTTAGGATATAACATAAGAACATAAGAAGAGCCATGCTGGATCAGGCCAAAGGCCCATCTAGTCCAGCTTCCTGTATCTCACAGCGGCCCCACCAGATGCATCTGTGAGTGCATGAGACTAGATATCTGTCTCCTGATACCACTCCCCTGCATCTGGCCCTTGAAGTACCCTGGTTTCTCCATCATGGTTTGTAACCTGTGATGGACTTTTCCTCCAGGAATCTGTCCAATCCCCTTTTGAAGGCATCCAGGCCAGATGCCATCACCACATCCTGTGGCAGGGAGTTCCATAGACTTACAACGCGCTGGGTGAAAAAATATTTTCTTTTGTCAGTTCTTACTCTCCCAGCTCTCAATCTGAGTGTATGTCCCCTAGTTCTGGTATTTTGGGAGAGAGAGAAGAGCTTCCCTCTATCCACTTTACTCATACCCTGCATTATTTTGTATGTCTCAACCATATCCCCCCTCAAGCGCCTTTTTTCCAGACTAAAGAGGCCCAAATGTTTTAGCCTTTCTTCATAAGGGAGGTGCCCCAGCCCAGTAATCATTTTAGTCGCTCTCTCTGCCCCAATATGCATTACTTTACATTTGGTTACATTAAAACGCATTTGCCATTTCTCAGCCCATTCCCCCAGTTTGGAGAGATCCTTCTGGAGCTCTTCACAATCTTCTCTGGTTTTTACCACACGGGAAGTTTTGTGTCATCCGCAAACTTGGCCACCTCACTGTTTATCTCTGTCTCCAGGTCATTTATGAACAGACTGAAAAGCACCGGTCCCAGGACAGAGCCCTGGGGCACACCGCTTTTCACTTCTCTCCATTGTGAAAATTTCCCATTGACACCTACTCTTTGTTTCCGGGATCTCAACCAGTTCTCAATCCATAAGAGGACCTGCCCTCTTATCCCCTGACTGTGCAATTTTCTCAGCAGCCTTTGGTGAGGGACTGTGTCAAAAGCCTTTTGAAAATCCAGATAGACTATATCCACCGGTTCACCCAAATCCACGTGCCTGTTGACCGTTTCAAAAAATTCTAAAAGGTTTGTCAGACAAGATTTACACTTACAGAAGCCATGCTGATTTTCTCTCAGCAAGGTTTGTTCTTTTATGTGTTTTAAGATTTTCTCTTGGATGAGGCTTTCCACCATCTTCCCTGGGACAGATGTAAGGCTAACCGGCCTGTAGTTTCCCGGGTCCCCCCTCCTTCCTTTTTAAAAATTGGTGTGACATCTGCTATCCTCCAGTCCTCCGGCACTGTGGCCGTTTTAAGAGACAAGTTGCATATAACCGTTAAGAGATCTGCAATTTCATTTCTCAGTTTCCTAATAACCCTTGGGTGGATGCCATCTGGCCCCGGTGACTTGTTAATCCTCAATTTATCGATCAGTCCTAAAACCTCCTCTCTTTTAACCTGTGTTTGATTTAATTCTTTAGTCAAGAGGGGCGGCTCAGGCAGCGGAATCTGCTCAAGGTCCTCTGTCGTGAAGACAGACGCAAAGAAGTAATTCAATTTCTCTGCAATGTCCAAGTCCTCCTTAACCTCCCCTTTTCCTCCCTCACCATCCAGAGGGCCAACTGGTTCTCTGGCAGGTTTTCTACTTCTAACATATTTAAAGAAGCTTTTATTATTACCCTTTATATTGCTAGCCATGCGTTCCTCAAAATCTTTCTTTGCCTCCCTTATCATCTTCTTACATTTCTTTTGCCAGCGTTTGTGTTCCTTTTTATTTTCCTCATTTGGGGAGGATTTCCATTTACAGAAAGACCTCTCCTTGCGCTTTAGAGCCTCTCTAACTCCACTCCTTAACCATGCCGGTGTCCTCTTGGACTTAAATCAGCTCTTCTTTCTTTGTGGTATGCACTTGTGCTGGGCCTCTATTATTGTTGTTTTAAACAGGCTCCATGCACTCTGAAGAGATTGGATTCTTCTAACATTCCCCTTCAATTTCTCTCTAACTAGTTTCCTCATCCGAGGGAAGTTTGCCCTTTGAAAATCAAGGGTTTTTATGTCTGATTTGGTTGACACTCTTCCTCCGACATGCATGGCAAAGGAAATTGCAGCATGGTCACTGTTCCCCAGAGGCTCAGTGACATTCACATATCTGACCAGGTCCTGAGTATCACACAGTATTAGATCCAGAGTTGCCTGTTCTCGGGTGGGCTCCATGACAAGTTGCTCTAAGGCACAGTCATTCAGCAAGTCGAGAAACCCAGTTTCTTTTTCTTGCCCGGAGCTCGCATTGGCCCAGTCAATGTGGGGATAATTGAAGTCCCCCATGATTACTATCCTATCCCTCTTAGCCACCTCCATGATTTCTCTCCTCATTTCGAGGTCCCCCTCAAGTTTTTGATCTGGTGGACGATAGAATACTCCAACTATCACATCACTCCTGGGACCTGGTAGTTTAACCCACAGTGATTCTATGGTGGAGTCAGACCCTCTGTCCATCTCCATTCTGCTGGATTTTACCCCTTCTTTGACATAGATGGCCACTCCTCCTCCAACCCGCCCCTCTCTATCCCTTCTATAGAGTTTATAGCCTGGGATTGCTGTATCCCACTGGTTGTCCACATTCCACCAGGTTTCTGTTATGGCTATTATATCTATGTTATCCCTAGCTGCCAAATGTTCAAGTTCTCCCATCTTTGCTCGGAGGCTTCGAGCATTGGCATAGAAGCACCTGTACAGTGGGTCCCGCAACAACAGCTGCTGCCTTGTTCTTTTCCCCTCACAGCTTTTATTTTCAGTAGACAAACTGTCACAGTCCATTATTCTCCCAGTGCTAGTACCTGCTATGTCATCTCTATGTGATCCTCTACCCTCTCCAACCTCGTTCCCTGAGGATGAGGTGTTCCGAACCGGATGCCACTCAGCTCCTGTCAGCTTTCCCCCAGTTATCAGTTTAAAAGCTGCTCTGCTGCCTTTTTGAGGTTGAGTGCCAGCAATCTGGTCCCATCATGATTCAAGTGCAACCCATGCTCTAGTACAAGCCTGCACTGAAGCAGATCTCTCTGTGTCCTTTTATGAATCCTCAACTTACACTTACATTCTCTACATCTCATTAACTAATACATTATAAAATCAATAGGGAAATATTATATTTGCTTCAGATACCTATGGCATGTATCAGAGAGAAGAATTAGATTTTATTATGCAATCTTCATTGGAAGGGTATGTGTTCCACTGCAGCAGTTTATATTGAGAGGAGTAGAAGAGGAAAACCTTACAGCTGTCATTATCTGTCCCTCAAACAAAAATTTTCACACATATGTCTTATACATCACCGAGAACCTTTTGGTAGTGGGGGACCTCAATGTGCATGCTGGCGGTGGCCTGTCTGGTGCAGCTCTGAAGTTCATGCAGTCCATGACCTCCATGAACGTATCCCAGCATGTTCTATAGCCAACCCACAGATCTGGACATACCCTGGATCTGGTATTTACCTCTGCGTCTGAGGATTCCTGTCTGAGGGTGCGGGACATTGTGTCCACTCCCGTGTCATGGTCAGACCACCACCTGCTGTCCTTCTCTGTATCAATCGCCGCCCTATCCCGCGGGGACCTTCGGCCATCTGTATGGGCCCGCCCCCAAAAACTCCTGGACCCTGCTCGGTTCCGGGAAGTCCTTGGGGAGCCTCCTGGCGGACTTGCTGACGATCTGGTAGACACCATGGTGGATCAATGGTTTGATGAAACATCCCGGGCTATCAACCAGATTGCCCCTAGGCGCCTCATTCGCTGCAGAGCTCACCCCTCACCGTGGTTCACGGCGGAGTTACGAGCGATGAAGCAAGAACGGAAGAGGCTGGAGCGCAGCTGGAGGAAGAATTGGACGGAGACTAAAAAGGCTGCAGTTATTTCCAGTCCAAGTGCTACGTTCGGGCGATCAGGGAGGCTAAAACATCTTACTACTCCCTGAGAATTAGTGAGGCCTCGAACCGTCAAGCAGAATTGTTCCGTGTGGTTCGCAACCTCACTAATCCTGGGCTGGCAAGGCCTCCTCCTACTGATTTCAGTAGTGAGAATTTTGCAGCCTTTTTTTGATCAAAAATAGAGGCCATCCATACCGGTTTTTACTCCTGTTGGTCTAGCCCACTCTCGGCACCCCCTGACGCTGCACCCCCTCAGTCTCCTCGTATGGTTGAGTTTGGGCCTGTTTCCTCGCTTGAGGCCTCCAGGGCTATTGCCCATTGCCGGCCCGCGTCCACTCCTTTCGATCCTTGCCCATCATGGCTTATGAAAGCCGTTGGAGGCAGCATGCCCGAATGGGCTTCTGTCATCGCCACAGCCTCCTTCAGGGAAGGGATTTTCCCCTCTCGCCTTTAGGAGACTGTGGTAAAGCCCATTCTGAAAAATCCGGGCTTAGCATCGGGAGATTTGACCAACTACCGCCCGATTGCTAATGTTCCCTTTATGGGCAAGGTACTCGAGAGGGTGGCCGCGATCCGGCTTCAATCATTCTTGGAGGGAGAACACATCCTTGACCCATTCCAGTCCGGGTTCAGGCCGGGTCGGGGGACTGAGACAGTCTTGGTCGCTCTGCAAGATGACCTCCCCCGGGGGGCCGACAGGGGGTGCTCTTCCCTGTTGGTTCTCCTGGATTTGTCAGCGGCCTTCGATACCGCCGACCACGGTATCCTGTTGGACCGGCTTTCTGAGGATGGGATCAGGGGCACTGTTTACAGTTGGCTCCGGTCCTTCCTCGGGGGCTGTCCTCAGCAGGTTCAGCATGGGGGTGAGCTGTCTGCCCCTTGGATACTCCCTTGTGGGGTCCCACAGGGGTCGTCTCTCTCTTCCATGCTGTTCAACATCTACATCAGGCCGCTGGCTGAGGTCATAAGGAGACGTGGAGTCTGCTGTCATCAGTACGCTGATGACACGCAGCTCTATGTCTCCTTTTCCACCACTGCAGATGAGGCTGTCCAGTCCCTCGATCAGTGCCTGGGCGCGGTCATGGAATGGACCAGGGCTAACAGGCGCAAACTCAACCCCGACAAGACCGAGATTATGTTCTTTGGGGCTTCCCCATCTGGCTATGTAGGCCCTTTTCCCACCTTGGAGGGTGTTTCCCTCCGGCCTTCGGACACCGTCCGGAATCTGGGCATAGTCCTGGACCGGCACTCACCATGGAAGCCCAGGTAGCCACTGTGTCCAGGGCTGCCTTTTTCATCTTCATCGAATTACCCAGATCCGTCCATAACTAGATGGGGATTCCCTCAGAACTGTGGTGCAAGCGCTGGTGATCTCGAGACTGGACTATTGTAACGCGCTCTACATGGGGTTGCCCTTGACTCTCCTTCGGCGACTGCAGCGGGTTCAAAATGCAGCAGCCAGACTGGTGGCGGGTGTGCGTCGGTTCGACCACATCACCCCAGTTCTGGCCCGCCTGCATTGGCTGCCTGTTGCGGCCCGAATCAGATTCAAGGTCCTGGTTTTGATTTACAAAACCCTCCATGGCCTAGGATCTGACTACCTGACAGAGCGGATCGACCAGTGGTCAACATTGGCCCGTCTGACTAGGTTGTCACGGGCGCACATGCTGCGTGTGGCCATGCCCAGGGAGGCTCGGAGAACATCCACCCGTACCCAAGCCTTCTCTGTGGCTGGCCCTACCATGTGGAATCATCTTCCAGCTGAAGTGCGCCTAGCAGAGTCCCTGCCAGCCTTCCGGAAGGCTCTGAAAACTCTTCTCTTCCGGGAGGCGTTTGGTTGATTTAATTAAAGTGGTTTTTTTCTTCTTCCCTGCCCCGCCATCTGCAACTTTGGCTTTATTGTTTTGTTATTTGGCTAACTCCGTGTTATTTTAACTGTTATTTTGTTACATTGTTGTTGTGAACTGCCCGGAGTTCCTCCGGGAAGACGGGCGGTATATAAGCTCAATAAATAAATAAATAGATGCAGACAATATAAAATTGCAGTAGGCAGCAGTAAAAAGTGGGTCACCTATGAGTGAACTTCAGACACGTTTTGAGGATATCTCTGTGCAATCCAGAGAGGGCAAGGAGTCCAAAAAGATGGTAAAGAAGGTACTGTTCTCATAAAAAGCTGACGTGCCAGAGAAAGGCAAGGATGGCACCAGCATTCAAAACGATACTGCCAGCTTGAGATTTATGAAGAGCACAAGACATTGCCTTCCATGTTCCTACCATGCAGCTCTATTATATTCCAGGAGGAGTTTACTTTCAGCCTCCTTTTTCTGGAAAAAAGGTACTGCCAAATAGCACATGTTATTTTAGTGGGCACCAGGTTTCCCCTTTAAAGGTGCATTTTGCAATCAGAAGTAGAATCAAATTATCTACCATTCTGCATGCAGACTTGTGAGAAGAAGAGTGCACCACCCTCTTCCCAAGAACTTACATTCAAAACAGACACCCACACACTGGGAGGAACCATCATACCTCAGAAGTGGGGGATGAACCAAGATTGGTAGAAAAGAGAGGAGAGGGAAAGAGGAGAAGCAGATATGGGAAAAGCCAAAGGGAGGGAAGGAGTAGTGGCTTTAGGAGGATGGGTAAGCAATGAGAAAGAGGGAAAAGAAGGAAGAGTTGGGGGAAGTGGTGAAAGAAGACCTCTGGACAGGGGAGTGGGTTACCTTTCAACTCCCGCGAGAGGTGCCAGAGCAGGAGTGGAAGGAGAAAAAGGCGGTGAAGCCTCCACATTGGGGACAGTCTGTGTGGCGTGAGCAGTGGCAGCAAGCTCGCAAATACTTTGAAAAGAGAAGTGAGAGGCCAAGAGCCTCAGCGGGAGCTGCAGGAGCACTAGGAGAGATGCTCCGCTACCCATGGAAGAAGTGACTGGACTGGAGCAATTAGGATTGTTGGGACCGAACCAGGACAATCCAATGGGTGAGGTGAACTCTAAAACAGCGAGAGTCGCTGAACTTATTTTGGACCAGGGCTTGTCTTTTGGGGAGGCTTTTCCAGTTTCTAAGTGGACTGTTCTGCCTGATATTTCGCTCGCGTGTTTGGTGGAACTCTGGTCGGAAGCAGAACCCCCGCTTAGAGGGAGAGGTGCCTCTGAATAAAGACTCAGAGCCAGTTGCAATGTTTAATAAAAGTTTAATGTTTGGAGAACTTTTGGCTTCTTCCGTGCTTTCATCTGCAACAGTGGAAGAAGAGGGAGCGAACCTCACAAGACCTTTACTTTCTAAATTATTCTACTATAAGCAAGGAGAATGTTGTTTGACTATCACAGGTCACCCTGCAGAAAAGCCTATTGTGAATTCTTACCCATCCATGAAA